>CAHIKZ030005066.1:987500-990000 GCA_903632075.3 Acanthosepion pharaonis
TGAATGATTTTTTTTTCTTTATTTGACTATGATTAATCAAAAGTATGTAACCGGCCGGTGTTCGGCTTAAAGCATTTCCACCAACACATCACTCTAAGAAATAACACACATTACATTGTTTAAAGCGAATTTCAATCGATGTGCCTGGTCATTAAACACCTACATATCACCAGAAAGCAAGTTCAAATCCGAAAGACCACCACTTATATAGTGAAAAAAAACAGATTCAATATGGCAAGGAATATTTTATCTGATCAATATGTCTATTAAAACCAACTTGAAATTTTCTCAGTAACAAGCGATTATATATATATATATATATATATATATATATATATATATATATATATATATATATATATATATATATATATATATATATATTATGCATAAACATTCACAACCGTTGATAGTAGATGGATTTTTAATTAGTTCCCAGCCTTGTTTCTTCGTGGCTGAGTTAGTTAAATATTTAACACCGGTACCAATTTTCTTGGCAAGTTGGTTGTCCGCACTTAGCAGACGATTACCCAGATTTTTCTGAACTGGATTTTCGTCTGACTGATGTCAATATTGATATTTGATTAATTGTTTACATTTAACAATATATGTCTGAATAATGATCTTCTGCTCATTTATATATATATATATATATATATATATATATATATATATATATATATATATATATATATATATAGATAGATAGATAGATAGATAGATGGGAAAAACATATTCGTACACATACAAATGTTTAACTTATTGTACTTCCAATTAATGAATAAACATACTTTTCATATAATTAACTATAAACAGATGCATAATAACTGAATATGCTTTGGAAATGGGAAAAAAACATTTGATTTAATAGAAATAAGTCCCATATATACATTTTAATGAATGCAAAAACATATTCGTACAAGACAAAAACATGCATAATTTTCATTTAATACTTTGTAGAATACCCACTATTCAATTCCACAGCAACCAAACTCTTCTGGCAGTTCTCAATTAATGATTTGCAAATTTATTTGGTATTTTGTTCCATTATTCTTAGCATATAGTATTCAGATCTGGAATGTTTGTTGGGGCTTTTGATTGGATTTAAATTTTCAAATAACGCTACAAATTCTCGATTGGGTTTAAATCTGGTTACTGACTTGGTCATATCAGGATATTTACATTATTTTCAGTGTGCTTTGGGATCATTATCTTGTTGGAAGATCCAATCAGGAAGAAGTTCAAGATTTACAACGAAATCATTAAATTTGCTTCCAAAATATTTTGACATGCTGCGGCATTCATTCTACCATTCATTCCTCATATGTTGCCAATACCTTTTTGCAGAAAAATATCCCCAAACCATGATGCTGCCACCACCAAATTTCACCGTTGGAACTGTGTACTTTTGTTTGAAGGCATCGCCATTTTTCCTCCATACATGATTTCTAGAATTACGTCCAAACAACTCAAGTTTTGTTTCGTTTCTCTGTAATACTTTTTCCCAGTACGATCTTTCCTTATACTTATGTTAACGAACGAATTTCAACTTGGCATGTGTCTTTTCAATAGCAATTGATTTTTCCGAAGGGAGCGTCACTTTAGATGTTGCTATGAATGTCATTGATTATTGTCCATTTAGAGAAACAGATTCCTAATAAAAGCAAGTCATCCTGCAACGCTTGATGAGTAATCATTGGATTTTATTCAATTTGGCGCATTAATTTCCTCGAAGATCTTGAAGAAATCTTCCGTGGATCACCTGTTTTTCTTTGGTTTTCAACAGTTTTGAGTGTTTATACCTTCCAACGGTAGTAAATAGAATGCACATATTGTCTGGGATTTTCTTGTCACTTTTACTTTCTTTCCAGAGTTTAAATTGCTTACGTCTTGCCATGAGGATTGCTTTCTTGCACGAATATCAATTACAAAATGATTTGTTTGTATTTTGGGGCTAAAAGTAACTATTGATAAGATTAACGGAACATTTTACAATATTCCACTTAAATAATATATAGTATTAAAGCAATTTAAATGTTTTAAAATCTGAAATTTGCATTGTACGAATACTTTTTTGCCCATTCAAATGCATAAATGGCGTTTATTTTTATTACATCAATTTTTTTCCATTTTCTCTGTATTTAGTTATTACGCATCTGTGTACAGTAAATTATTTGAAATGTATGTTTTTTTTTCATTAGTTGGAAATATAATAAATTAAATATTCGTATGTGTACGAATATTTGTTTTCATATATATATATATATATATATATATATATATATATATATATATATATATATATATATATAAAGAAACTACCAAGCCGTTTATTAATAGCATGGATAATGCTATCAACCAGTTATTGTAATCAAAAAAGGTGGCCCCAAAATACATTTTTGATTGATTCATTGGTTTTCTACGACTTAGAAACTCTTTGCTGAATATTTAAAAATAGAAAATATTTATAGAATTTTTTTTTTTTGCGAGGGGGATAAAA
>CAHIKZ030005066.1:997500-1042500 GCA_903632075.3 Acanthosepion pharaonis
ATCACTACACAATTGACTTGTTCAAGTCTAGCGATTATCTTCCCCACACATCCCCATAAAATATACCTCTACTTCGAGTGGATCTTGGGGCTTGTATTGGGAAGATATAATATATTATTACATATAACCATTTAATACTTATTTTTATCACCTGTTCTTAATTCAATGGCGGTGTTAACATGTAAATATTTTGTCCTTAAAAATTAAGACATTCAAAATAAACATCCCGTTCAGTACAATAGATTCGCTTGTCAGTCGCCTGACCCTTTACAAGTTGGGCGTATCCGCTCGGTTCTGACGCACTGTATCCTTATGTACATGACCGGGAGTGGTGGGGGAAACATCATGGCCTCATCATTAATTTGAAGGATGATTCAGCCAAAGCAACTTGGGAGCCATATCTAGATACTTGTAAACACCTTCAATTAATGACGGTTTTAGTGCACCACGTTACCCAACCTGAAGACATTTTAACTACTCCCACTTGCAAGGTTATACGATAGTTTAATTAAAACCCCATCACCAAATTGGCTAACGACAGCATCACGTTGAAACGTTGGCTCCCTTGCGGTCACCGAAATTAAGCAACGTTGAGCCTGGTCACTATCTAGATGGTTTAACTTTAGGAATGCAAGGTGTAACAAGCTTGTATATGCGGGGTGATGTAATGGATAATGGCTCGAATTGCCAAGTTTCAATTTCCATTGGGTTCGTTATACTCTTTTACGTGTAAATAACCCATGGCGGTGTATAAATCCACCTCTTCTCCATCATATATTGGGTTTATTAGTAAGACTTTTATCTCTAAATCATTATTATCTCCCTACTCAGCCAAAAAGTCTTAGACGTTAAATATTTTCTGTTTTAAATAACCTGCAAAGTGTTGGTAAGACGTAGGAAACGAATCATATAATATATATATATATATATATATATATATATATATATATATATATATATATATATATAGAATATATATTCATACATGTTTCATTAAATAATATAGACAAGTGTTGTCTATTTTATGTAAATTCGTTTCATAACGTCTGATAAGTTTAATAACATTATCATTAAATGAAAAAGAAAATCACAATATTGATCCATATTTTATTTAATGAAACATGTATGAATGAAAAATGCTGCCTAAATTAACAATAATATATATATATATATATATATATATATATATATATATATATATATATATGAGAAAAGAAAGAGGGAAATTTGTAAACAAAACATTGTTTATCTGTCGTTCTCTAGATCTTTAGGCCACAGAGAACCGCATTTCTATCTTCAACAACAATTCTTGCAATCTAATATTTTCTTTTTAAATAACCTGCAAATGGTTGATAAGACACAAAAAGAATCTATCTATATATCCTTGTCATTTGTTCATATATATATATATATATATATATATATATATATAAAACCAACTAGCTGTGATGATACATGAGCCTAGTTTTTATCACATTTTGATACCAGGATGGCTACATTGGGCTTCGTATATTTGTACATTTGTACCCAAGAGTCACATTTGTTGAGACTGCTTCCTCACTCAGTAGCAATAATAAATAACCTTATGGGGGGGGGCATGAAACGTAATTAATGCTCTCAAACCGGACATGACATGACATATTAGAATTGTGTATAAGAAAAAAAAAAAAAACAAGAAGAAGAAATATTGAAATAATATCAACAAATTAGCATTTTTTGTTGATATTGATTTAATTCCTCTCTTTATGGTGATTTTTTAATTATTTCCCCAATTACGTCGACAATGCCACTAGTACGCAGGGAGTTACACGGAGTGAAAGTGAACGAGATGATTGGTAAACGGGAGGATTGAGGAAAAGACAAAAGATGAACGTGATTCCAGAAGATTACGATTGTTGTTACATTTAAATTTGTTATCAGTGAAGCAAGGAAACAGAAAGGAGTTCCGCAGGTTGGAAGTGCTAGAAAAGAAACTGTTGGAGTAGAAGTGGTGGTGGCATTTAGCTATTTCAACAGTAAACGGTGGGACCTAGTTGCCAACATGGTAGCACCCTTAAATTCAAGACGGCGGGAAGAATATCCAGATGTGCAACAGGTGCACCAGACCACATATGGCAACAGTATTTATTTTATTATCCTTTCTTTTCTTCTTCCCTTTGATGGATTTTTATAAGCAACTTCAATATGTCCGTTTTGATAGACATTAATAATAATAGTAATATCTGGTCTGGTGCTCCTTTTAACTACTTTTAATAATTTAATGGGTATGGGTAAATAGCAGGGCATACTGGGTCCTATAGCCTTGGTTGTATAGGAGAAAGAACTCTGAATTCAAACCCAGCTCGGTGCGGATTGGGCTCCGTCAGACTACCTTGCCCAGGAAACACTACTGTAACTGCAGTATCGTGGGTCCCCTATACGGCCTAATGGGTTATAGATCTCGTGATCATGATTAATTAAAATTATTTCTTATACGCGACAATAGTTAATTGTTCAGATAAAAGGAACTTTTCACTACTACTACCACAGAAAATATAATCCATGTAATTGAAAAAGTACTTCAATATTCTGTATTTTTTCTTCTTTTAGCAATCAAGTTAAACTAATCTTATATAATAAATAATGGTTCCATCCCTCGTTTGCGTAAAGCTAGAATAGAACCCAAAGTAGCCTGTCTTCATATGTGATATTTTGTTTATCTTAATATACTATCCTTGCCACTTTAAAAGCAACTTTAATATATTTTATAATATAAAACACAGAAGCTTTATGCATTTATCACTCACGCAATTTGGTCTCATTTTTTATTAATGAGAAATGCCGTTGTTATAACAGAAGCCATTACTCGACGCTGATAAGAGAAAATGTTTGACGTTGCCATAACAGAATATTTCGTTAATAAAAATTACTTTTATATTACTTTATTTTATTTTGTTTTTTCGCGCGTGATTTCTTTGGGTTTAATGATTTAAAAATAAAAATTCTTTCTGACATGCGATAAAAGAATTAACTATACAGAAAAATATTGTAAATTATCGTATATACTCGTATATAAGTCTACTTAATGTATTGTGAGATCCCCTGAGTATTTTTGTGAAAGACCCGATTTTTTTTTCATATAGCTTGTGTATAATGTGACCCCAGCTTCTGAACAATATCAGTAAACCTACCCTAGTCAAATATTGCAGTACTGAGTATCACCCTGGATATATTTTATAGCAAATAAATTTTCAGTTTTTTTTTTTTGGGGTGGGGGTGACAAAGCTACTCCAAAATGGTGAGAAAAACCACTTACCATAAAATATCTGATTCGAAGATTTAGATACCACACCTTTCTTTGTGTTCATGTCACAGCAGGTAGGTTACCGTAGTCGGGATCATCGATTCAATGCGAATAATCATTTCCTTAGCTGCATAGTATGTTGTTTGGCCACGGCTACATACAGTTTTGAATTCAGCATTTTCCTTCTGCTAGACCGGTTGCCACCCAACGCTATAGAACCCAGTCTCTCCTGCTATTTACCCATAGGTAAGTAGGGGTAGAGATGGATTCATATCTGTCCCGAAAATGCCTGAAATTTAACACCTCTAGGAAAAAAATTACCTGTGTAAGATGTGCAACTGATCTTCGAAAACACGTGATTTTAAACTTTTTAAAAATTATAGTGCGACTCGCTAATTTTTGTATAAAAACTGGCTAAAAAAAAATTCGCCCTATACATGAGTATATACAGTACTCGCGCAGAAGGTACAATTGATGATAACTGAAAAATTGCTTGAATATACCGTCATTTTTTAGCCAGTATGTTTAAACTAACACATAAGCAATGTTTTTATCCTTCCTATACACAAAAACACTACTATAAACTTTTCGTGTGACATTTCGTTTATCATAATACGATATCCTTGCGACATAAGCAACTTTAAACTTAATACTACCCATCAAAAGTGTAAATTTTCATTTCATTTTTCGTTTCACCTTTTGGAAGTGATGTCTGATGATCCAGCGTCTTTTAAAAGGTCTCTGGTGAAATAAACTATTACAATGGAGCCTTAAAGTGGCCTGTTTTTCTTTAAATTTAATATATATATATATATATATATATATATATATATATATATATATATATATATATATAATTGTTACTATGGTAGGCACATTTTTAATAAAGTGAAAATAAAAGCATTTCTGAAATCCCTTGAAATGTATCACCTACTTATCATCTCCTTAACAGTTCATTAAGATTAACACCAGCATTCTTAAGGACAAATAATTCAGCTAACTTCGTTTTTGAAACTAGATACTTTATAAGTGAAACAAAAGGTCAGAGACCCTGTACCAACGCGAAGGACAATTCTACGTGCACTCAACGCACTCTCCGATCATTTACCGACCTCAATATAAACCCAAAAGAGGGCTTCGGCAGAAAAAGAGATCGGCTGGTCAATTCTACTAACCACCAAAACACTAATCAGGACTGCCAAAAAGGCGGAATGTGTGCGTGTGTGTGTGTCTCAGTGTACCGCGAGGTACAAACTCTGTCCCTGAAGAAGGATACAAGTTTTTATTTGTGTCTTTCTTTTTATATGCCATATCCTTTCAGTGCGTAGGCGATCATGGCTCTCCACCTCCTTCTATCCCTTGCAGCTCTCAAAAGGTTCCTTCCCCCTGCATCCTCCCCCAGACCACGTTCTGTCATCCACTTGCTTAAGTCCGCCAGGTATGTCACGCGCTGTTTTCCCTTGTCTCTCTTTCCCTCTATTCGACCCGTGAGTATCGTATTCTACAGGCTCTCTTTCCTCATTATGTGTTCCAGAAACTTCAGCTGCCTCTTCCTGATGTCAAATATAAGACCCCTCCTTGTTTGCATCCTCTCTAGGACCTCATTGTTGCTCACACACTCGGTCCATGATATCCTTAGCATCCTTCTGTAGAGCCACATCTCCGTCGCCTCGAGTCTCTTCTTCATCTTTGAGGGAATCGCCCAACATTCGCTGCCCTAAAGAAGGACAGATCTCGCTTAACAGTTCAGTATTCTTTTCTTTGTTACCAAAGAAATTATCTTGTATCCTTTTGGGATGCGTCCTTGGCCATCCCAATACGTCTATGGACCTCAGTGTCGCACTTACCGTTCTCTGTCAAAACGCTTTCCAGATATTTAAACTTCCGCGTCTAGTGTTCCCGACCATCAAATCGCATTTTGGGATCATCTTCTTACTAAAGACCATTCACTCTGTATTCTTGTAGTTTATGTTTGGTCCTTTCTTCTCGCTCCGTCGTTACCTTCTGTAGCAGATTTTTTTCTTTTCCATGTCTGCTATCACTACTATCTGCATATCTTATGTTGTTAAAATTATGCCACTAATGTTAAATCCCGGTAGGGTTTCCAATTCTCTCACAATTGCCTCGCCGTATAGGTTGAATAGGTCCGATGAGAAGACACATCCTTGCCTTACGCCTTTTCTTATTTTGTATATTCACTGAACTCGTTCCTTTGCGTATGCATGCTGTTTTAATGCCAGTATAGGTTCTTGATTATTCTAATATCCTCCTGAATATATCAAGGTTGCTGAGCAGTTGTAACAGATTTTTGTGGCGTATTCATCGGACTCTTTTGTGTAGTCTATAAAACAGGGATATATGTCTTTCTTCATTTTATATCTGATAATATTCTATATATCACCTTTCTTGTTTCCGGTGTCTTTAACGAACCCGCACTGTTCTTGTCTTATCTCTGGCCTAGTCTGCTGTACACTCTATTCATCAGAACAAGGGTGATGAAGGTTTTTGTTGCGTGACTCATTATGATTGTTCATTCGTTTGCGCCTGGTTTCAGTGTTATGAAAATATCTTTACAGCCGGTATATCGCCACTGTTGGATTTCATGGTAATCTTGTCTATGCCTAAATCATCTAAAGGCTGTCCATTTTTCTGTTACAATTCCGTCTGGCCCTGCCGCCTTGTTTCTATTCAATTTCGCTTTCTTCTACTTCCTTTTTAGATTTCATGTCATCAAGTTCTGCGTATTGCTGGCTGTTCTATTTCGTCTGGAAAAAGTTCTCTAATATATTCGGCAGCTCTGAAGAATTTTTTCCTAAAAAAGGCGTTCCGTCCTTTGATTTTAAGCAGCCTGTTTTCTGTCTGATAGTTCGCTTTTGTTTATGCATATCTCCTTTGTTGGTAGTACTCAAACATCTCACCTGCTTCTGTTTAATCCTTATTTCGTTCCGTTCCGTATTTTAGTTTTCTCTACTTGCACCACGTCGTCTCATCAGTCCTGCCCATTTTTCCTTCTTCGTCCATTTCCTTTGGGTTTTCGTTTGCTGGCAAATGTTCAACCAATCTATACCACCAAAAGCAGGTACACAGGAATTATCCTAATTTCGTTTTGTATTCCATTAGTAAGAAGGGAACTTCCCATCAAACAGCTTCTTCCTGAGAGTGGCTACTTTGTAGAACAGTATTTAAAGAAGATGCTTCTACTATCACTACAATATGAACCTCCATAAATCACGGGTCAGCTGTTACGTTATTGAACATACTCCTGTTTTTTGGCAAATGTTCCAACCCCGTAAAGCTTAGGACAGGAATTATCCTAATTTCTGTTTTGTATTCCATTAGCAAGAAGGAACCCTCATCTTCCTGAGAGTGGGTAGAACAGTATTATTTTATCACTACAATTGAACCTCCATAAATCACGGGTCAGCTGTTACGTTATTGAACATACTCCTGTTTTTTATGCCCGTAAAACGACATCACTCAGTAACCCTCTATCTTGAGTGGTTATTTTGCTTTGTATTGGCTAAACATTGACTTAAAAAATGAGTCCATTCAAAAGTAACTCTGTTTAGTCAACTGATCAGATTTTGTCACATACATCATTCAACTTAACCATTTAGAATGCGACCCTTAAACATTTTTCTTTAGTTAGAGTTCTCCATATAAGTCAGTTGATATTAATTTTACTGTTTAACAAAATAAAATAAAACAACTGAGTTAGCAAATGCACGTGTACCCGGAAAAAATAACTTTTATATTAATAAGAAATATATGGGTGCGTGTGTGTGTGTGTGTGTGTGTGTGTGTGTGTGTGTGTGTGTGTGTGTGTGTGTGTAAAATTTCAAACAGAGTATACATCTGTAAAAGGTCAATATGAATAACGACAAAAAGGAAAACTTAGCTGACCCGTTTCGTCCTCTAAGACATGCAAATATAACGATTTTATTTTGTAACAAGTATTTATATACAAGAGCAACTATGTTATTAGTTTTTCAAAATTTTTAAGTTTAAGAACGGTCATAACTATTCATACTGAATTGTGTCACTTGGCCTCCTTCATAGCTTGCCTAGACTTTTCGGCTAACCTGATCAATATTTATGAGCGTTTTTATATTAAAACTTTTGCTCTTGTATATAATACTTGTTACAAAATATAATCCTTGCATTTACTTTTGGGAAAGGTTCTCAGAGGATGAAACGCGTCTGCTAAAATAATTCTTTATTCATATATATATATATATATATATATATATATATATATATATATATATATATATATATTTATACACGTTTCATTAAATAATATAGACAAGTGTTGTCTATTTATTTTATGTAAAATTTGTTCGTAACATCTGATAAGTTTGATGACATTATCATTAAACGAAGAAAGAAATTCACAATATTGATCCATATTTTTAATATAATCTAAGCTTTCGGCTTACTTAAGCCATTATCAAAGATGTAAATCACAAACATATTAAACAATATACGGACACGACAGATGATAGTCTGTCATTGTTTACATAGTTGATCACTAAGCAACGATAAACACGCGCATATAAGACGCTAGAAGCGAAAATCGCACCGCATCTCATGACGTCACACATGACTACACGAGAGTGAATTGTAGAATGAAGTATGGAAAGCCGTTGGTATAACCAATGGCTTCTGTTACCAATTATAGACATTTAAGAATATTTGTAGAGATGCCATAGTGATTTTGTTTAGGTTGGGTTTTAACTGTTTGATGTATAATGCTTCAAGTATTTTTAGTTTTTGTCTATTGTTTTCATGTCGAAGTATAGTTGTGTTTTCGACAAGTATTTTACGGAATTGTGTGCGGACAGGCATGTTGTTTTAAAATGCCTAAAATGTTAGAGTTTTCATTAAATGTGGTGTCAAGCGTCGTGATAGCGAGTTTTGTGTAACCAACATAAATATTATTTAATTCGTTGGGATACACTCTCCCAAAGGGAAAATATGCTGCCTAAATACACACAATATATATATATATATATATATATATATATATATATATATGAGATACGAAATTTTGGGGATTTGGATAATTATTCTGAGTAATTCATCGAGTCTAGAAGAAACCTCAGAGAATGCAGAAAGCACTAGACGGTCGTCCGTACCTTTTTTGGGAACTTCTTAATACCGAGAATCGAACCGGAACCATTACGATACAGCGAAAGCTTCACACTACAGGACTAAAAAGAGTGACGAAACAAAAACTATCTAGACTCACTATAGCGCAGCTACTCACAAATATATATATATATATATATATATATATATATATATATATATATACTTCTGTGTGCCTTAGTAGGATACAGAATGTGATGAACAATATTTTTTGATTTATTGACTACGGGCAAATAGATAGACTTCTTTGGGTCAGAATGAACGAAACATATACATACATATAGATATTTCTTTTATTGTGACCCAAAGAAACTATATGTATGTCAATGAAACAGTTTTCCACTTCGTCTAATATATATATATATATATATATATATATATATATATATATATATATATATATATGCGTGTGTGTATGTAAGGTTGTGTGTGTGTAAAATTTTTCAGAATGAGTGTTTCTGTAAAGTTCTGATCTAAGAAATGATACAGTTATCAAAATCGAAAGTAATTAACTCGGAAGGAAAATCGTCGTGAGTCCCGCTATCTAATCTTATCTAAATATAAATCTACGCACCGGTTTCTTTCCAATATCACCTTTTCTGAAAGAAAGTCTACTTTCTCAAGTCAACACACATGACCACAAAAATATTAAAAAATCCAAACAATAGAGTTAAATTCATGTTTTTGAAGATGTATAGCAATTGTGTCCACCCTACACTGTAACAATCTTATCACAATTTAAACAATAATCATTTATTAAATATATATCCTGAAATGTACTTGCGTACTTTTTTTTACCGGATTTTGAATTATGGCACCCTTTGTCCTCCATATGTTTTGACTGACATTTCAACCACCTGATGAATATTCATGAACGTTCTCAAATTAAAAAAAAAACTTTATAAACCAATGACATCCCATATATAAACACGGATAAGAAAATAAATCCTACATTTGCCTTGATAAATTCTTCAGCTCAGAGTTTTTCCTCTTGTATGTTTTTATTCGTATATATATATATATATATATATATATATATATATATATATATATATTACACAGTTACATTAGAACGTGTGTTACCACTCTCCAAAATTGTACATTTTGTTTCGAAGTTTAATAAACAACGTTTCATCAGGTAGTTAAAAATGACACCATTAACACCATTGTTAAATACATGATGAGACGTTGTTTATAAAACGTCGAAACAAAATGTACAAGTTGACAGTAGTAACTTATTTGTTCTAAGGTAACAGTGTATTATATATATTTATTTCTCTACACTTTTCTCTTGTATTGATCCCTGTTTTAAATTAATGCTTTGAACATTTTGGATTTTATTCTTCGTTCTTTTACATTTGAAATATACATACATATACATACACACACACACATACATATATATATATATATATATATATATATATATATATATATATTATCATATTTCATATAAAAACTTTACTCACTACAAGGATGCAACTTCGTTACGGTTCATCCCAATTGCATTTCGGTGCATTTCACATACGGCTTGCCTACAAGCAGAATTGTTCATAATCATTTTTGGTTCCCACCCATCGAGGTGCAGTTGAAATGCACCGAAACGAAGTCGCATCTTTGTAGTGAGTAAACAGTTTTTGTATACATGATAAAATTATAATAAATAATCATCGCTCTACTATCGATATCGAGCCCTCTTTTGGATTCATACTGTGAACGTTAGAAGTTAGAATTTATATATTACTTTCTTTCTCATTGCATCGGATATATATATATATATATATATATATATATATATATATATATAAATGTAAACTTGTCAAGTATTTTAAATATTTTAATGAAAAATTAATGTTTACTCTCCTTCATTTTTTTTATCCTTCCACGTTGAACAATGTTTACTTTCGTAGCACAACTAAAAGATAATGTAATAAAAATAAGGAAACATAATTATATTTTTCATTCTTTTTTCAAACTAAATCCTAGGTTATTTGTATTTTGGTTTGTTTGTTTTTTTTTGTTGTTGTTTTTTTTTTTACCGATCTCTCTTTCTCTGCTTCATGCTTGGCCTCTATCGATTTTCTATTGTGCCTTACTTTTACAATACAAATGATGACAAAAATGAGTTCGCCAAACTGGTAAAAATGTCAAGACAGGTATCATATAGGAATAAAGTGTCGCTGCCGACACTTGAGTTTGAACATAGATCGCCAGTGAGCAAACACAGGCGATCCCATTAGTGAATTAAGTGGATCACGTGACCATAGAAGAAACGCATAGATGGGAGATAGTCTGTGTCTAATTGATCACATTTCTATTCTATCCTCTATTACTCTTCACATCGCTATTTCTATTCTATCCTCTATTAATCTATGGGCCGCTATTCCCTACACTATTTACTATACTATTTCTCTATTCAGATGTGGTGGTTACTATTCGAGCGAGTATTATCAAGCAAGTACTAACAGTAAGAGATTATTCGAAGGCGCCTGACACCAGCATTGTTCAACGGCGTTAATGTAGTTATATTTACGATGACAAAGTCTCTACTACAACTAGCATTACGAAGGTGACAATGGGTATTTATTGATATTATAAACGTGTCAAACAAATGTTCGTTGACATCACAATGACAAGAATATTACATTGCACTGTGTGTGTCTATAAAATAAATAATAGAGACTGTATACATTCAGGCAGGCAAAGGGAAGTGAGAGTGTATCTTCTTTACAAATACACCACAGCTTGGTGTTCACAAACATACCAAAGCGTAATGATGAGCTTGCCCACTCAAGCAACACTTATTACTTCTTCTTTTATGTGCCGTGTCCCTTCAGGACGTAGGCGATCATGGCTCTCCACTGTCTCCTATTCCTTGCACTTCTCGATATGTTTCGTCCTTTTGCTACTTCTCCCAAACCCTGTTCTGTAATCCACTTGTTTTAGCCCGCTAGCTATGGCACGCGTTGCTTTCCCTTGTTTCTCGTTCCCTCTATCCGCCCTGGGAGTATCAGATTCTCCAAGCCCTCTTTACTCATTACGTGTCCCAGATATTTCAGCTGTCTCTTCCTGATGTTAAGTATAAGCTTCCTCCTTGTTTACATCCTCTCCGAAAATCTCACATGTTCGGTCCATGGTATCCTTAGCATCCTTCTGTAGAACCATGCCTCCATTGCCTCAAGTCTCTTCTTCATCTTTGAGGAGACCGTTCAACATTCGCTGCCGTAATGGAGGACAGATATCACGTAGCAGTTTGGCACTCTTTTCTCTGTTACCAACGAAATCCTTCTGTTTCATAACCCTCTGCCTAAAAATTAGTATGCGTCTTTGGCCATCCCAATACGTCTACGGATCTCAGCGTCGCACTTACCGTCCTCTGTCAGCACACTTCCCAGTTATTTAAATTTCTGCACCTGCTTGATTTTAGTGTCCCCGACCTGTAAATCGCATTTCGGGCTCATCTTTTTACTGATGACCATGCATTATGTCTTCTTGTAGTTTTTCGGTTTGTCCCTTCTTCTCGCTCTCCTTCGCTACCTTCTATAGGAGGTTTTGTAATTTCCTTTCCATGTCTGCTATCAGCACCGTGTCATCTGCGTATCTTATGTTGTTAATGATGAATGCTGGTAGGATTTCCAATTCTCTCAGAATTGCCTCGCTGCATAAGTTGAATAAGTCCGGTGAGAAGACACATCCTTGCCTTACGCCCCTTCTTAATTTTGCATATATGCTGAACGCATTCTCTTTCCGCATGCAGGCCGTTTAATGCCCGTATAGGTTCTTGATTATTCTAATATCTTTCCCAAATATATCAAGGTTGCTGAGCAGTTGTAACAGATTTTTGTGGCGTATTCATCGGACTCTTTTGTGTAGTCTATAAAACAGGGATATATGTCTTTCTTCATTTTTATTGCTCTATCTGATAATATTCTAAGCATGTATATCGCCTTTCTTGTTTCGGTGTCTTTAACGAACCCGCACTGTTCTTGTCTTATCTCTGGCCTGAGTCTGCTGTACGCTCTATTCATCAGAACAAGGGTGATGAGTTTTGTTATGTGACTCATTAGGCTGATTGTTCACATTCGTTTGCGCCTGGTTTCTTAGGTAGTGTTATGAAAATAGATCTGCTGTAAAACTTCCGGTATATCGCCACTGTTGTAGATTTCATGTATTATTTCTGTAATCTTGTCTATGCCTAAATCATCTAAGGCTGTCAGCATTTCTGTTACAATTCCGTCTGGCCCTGCCGCCTTGTTTCTATTCAATTTCGCTGATGCTGCTTCTACTTCGCTTTTTAGAATTTCATGTCTGTCAGAAGTTCTGCGTATTGCTGGCTGTTCTATTTCGTCGTGGAAAAGTTCTCTAATATATTCGGTCCAGCTCTGAAGAATTTTTCCTAAAAAGAGCGTTCCGTCCTTTGATTTTAAGCAGCCTGTTTTCTGTCCTGATAGTTCGCTTATTTGTTTATGCATATCTCCTTTGTTGGTAGTACTCAATCTCTCTATTTCTGCACATTTTTTTGTTGTTTAGCCACTCTTCTTTAACCTGCTTCTGTTTAATCCTTATTTCGTTGTGTATGTTTTGAATTCCGTTCCGTATTTTGGCAGAGTTTTCTGTCTACTTTGCACCACGTCGAGAATCTCATCAGTCACCATTTTTTCTTCTTCGTCCATTTTCCTTTGGGTTCATATCGTTTGCTGATGTCACTAAAGCTTCTCCCTAGTGCGTCCAATTTCAAGTTTCCATTTCCATTGTGTTTCTCGTATCTTCTTTTCACACTGTCCATATATTTTTCTTTCAGGTACGGGTCGCTCAGGAGTTTGTTATATTGCAGTTTGGGTGTTCCGTTAGGCTTCTTCAGTTTCTGTATATTATATATATGATCGCATCCGCGCGCGGCACGTGGTAGGTTTGCAAGTGAACCATTGCATTAATACTCTACTGGTTTAGTATCAGACATCAGATTGAGCTGTAGCTATTTGTGAGCTCAACGTCTTCCTCTGCTTTTTCTTGCCTCTCCACAAACACCTCTCATTAGTAGTAAGGCCTTTCGCATTATTATCCATACCAGCCCATTTCTGCCATGTCACCTGTGTGACTAAAAAAAATGGAATAAACAGTCTTCGGCAACAACTGACTTTACCAGCCATCTCTCTTAACTTTGGTGCTAATCAACGAATACGAATACCCGGATGAAATGCTTCGCCTTGTATAGTCAGCCGACCACACCAAACGACCCAGAACCTGATAGAAGTTTAATTTAAAAAATAGATACTGTTAACGATCCATAAACAAAAAACTAACTAGGTAGATCACTCACAGTATAATTCTATCCACTGGGTCTTTCTCACGAATGAAAAAGAGACTTGAAACATAGAACTGCTGTTCTACAGAAGGATGCTGAGAATATCATGAAACAGCAAAGTTTTAGAGACAGTTGAAACAAAAAGGACACTTATATTTAACATCAGAAAGGGACAGTGAAATTTATAGGGCACGTAATGAGGAAAGCAGGCGGAGAAAATTCGATAATCACAGGAAAGTCTGAAGGCAAGAGGAACTGAGGAAAACAACGCATAACCTACCTAGTGAGTTTGAGGAAATGGATGACGGAACAAGTTTTAACTAAAAGACAATTTATTAAGCGCTACAAAGAATAGGAATTTGCGGTGAGCAATGATCGCCCACGTCTTGAAGGGACACGATACGTAGAAGAGGAGTTTTAAATCCTCTGAGTTTCATATTCTCTAAGTACTCTTTTCGCCTTTTTGTCTCCGAGAAATTTCACTTTCTTATTCTATGTACAAGTGTGCTTTTTGTTACGATTTTCCTTAAAACGTGCTCCCTCTGTGATGTCCAAAGCATCTTTCTCTGGGAGCATATCTCCCCTGTCTCAAGTCTTCTTTAGATCTGGGTGCAACGTGTATATCATTCTCTGTTATAGACGTAGGTGAGTGTTAGGTAGTAGTTCAAAAGACTTTTCATTGTTTCTATGGAAAAATCCTCGTATTTTTATATTTTGTCTTGTTTTTAGAATGCATCTTTCACAATTCCAATGCGTCATCAAATTTCTGTTTAGCATATTCCATTGTCTGTTATCACGCTTCCCACTTTGCATATAGATAATTTATGCACTTACTTGATTTTGACGTCTTCAATTAGTAGCTCGTATCTTAGGTAACCGTACTTGCTAACGACCATGCATTCTGTCTTCTAACAATTGCTAATGAATCCTTTCTTCTCGATTTCCTTTACCACATAGGTTCAGAGTTGCAGCAATTTTATCACTCTCTACCATGAATAGCCTCTTAATAATGAACTTCCCCATTTGCAGCCTTGTGTCAAACTAAGTTAAGCTTCGTCCATAGTCATTTATATATGAAATAGCACAATCATCTAGCAAAATATTACTACTTATACAGTATAAGTGGCTGTTCAACACCCATTCATTTGTACCAGGCACTACTGAGTTAAGTATAAACAATTTGTTCGTGGTATAATTATTATCTAGTTTCGCTAGCAAATGATACAAGGAACACCTGAGGTGGAATCCTTGTATCAGGCCAAACTTAGCTGAGAAAACTATACTAGATTAAAAGCCTGTCTATCGGGCGGCATTACAGCTCGCTCCTGCGGATGGCTCTTGATTGGGCGTCATCACAATAGGTAAGGAGGTGTAGGTGCGATCGGCAAGAATAATCAACAGAAGAACTTAAAATTGACCACTGCATTTAAGTATTGCATTAATATTTAAGATTACCTTATAAAACTTCAATTAATTCTTCTGCCGCCATTTAATTTAAATACAATTTGATGTACGTAGGTCCTTACTTTCGGTATAAACAATCTCTTCAAATACTTGTTGTGAAAATATCATTGTTATTCGATAAAAAAAAACGTTAATGCACTATTGAGTCAAAGAAAAGAAAATTATTCTTACAATCCAAAATACGATTCGGATTTACATAACCACAAAGGGTTGATAAGTCGTAAAAATGAAATCCATCATGTGAGTGTTAAATTCTCCAAATCCCTGTTTCCTCATTACGTGTTAATTAATTTCAGCTACATCTGTCTAATGTTTAGTATAACTGTCCTTTAGTTTTCATTTGAAAAAATATTTGACTTGAAATACAACTTCTAAAGGATTCAATATTTTGTGGGTATCACGGGGGGGGAGTTCTCATCACTTGTTTGATAATTTTATTTTGGTTATAAACAATAGAGAAAACATCATTGTTATTTTTTAAATTCTTAATGCAATAATCAAGAATTATTTTTACAATCCAAAATATGAGTCGTAAAAATAAAATCCATCAATTATCCTGTGGGTCATAAATTCTCTAATCCCTGTTTCCTCATTGTTATTTAATAAATTTCAGTTCCTTGTTTCTAATTTTAAGTATAACTTTCCTTTTAGTTCTCATTTTAAAAAAAGCTTGCTTACTGATCATGTACTCCGTACATGGCATTATCAGCATCCTTCTGTAGAACGATAAGTGTTGATTACAGTCTTTCAGCATTCGCTGCCATATTGGAGGATATGCATTTCATAATAATTCAGCCCGTTTTTTTGTTTCGGGCCAAATTTTCCTGTCTTTTAGTAATTTGTTTAAAATAAATTCTTGGAGGCATCTTTCGTTATTCCAATATGGCTTCGATTTTCTGCATTTCAGAGACAAGATAATTTGATTTGAATACTATCTTCGTAGATATAGAATAATTGGCTCTTGGGGATCGAGCCTGACAATTTACGTATTGCAAATCTACAAAGGCCCAGATGCAAACACTGGCAGGTATTGCATGAATCCGTAAAATGAAAATTATGAATTTCTAACCCATTTTATTCGTGGCTACATTCAAAGAATAGACGTAGTCGAAACTAACAAACCATCATTTAATCGCTTCTGAACTAACATTTTCCCGTTCAGCTTACTTGATTGCAATGTATTCTGGGAATTTTTCTACTTGTGAGCTGTTAAGCATTATGGAAGAGATACATTTTAAATAACAAAACCAAATTTGTTTAGTATGGCCGCACTGGTATTTACGTGCAAGATTGATTTATACACAAATGTTTGCATATGCACTAGCGCGCGTACCGAGTTATATACAAAACAGGTCCACTCGTATATAATTAGCATTCACTATCTATTTAAACTAATTATAGTATATTTTTTTAGTCGTGTTCCTCCAGTACGAAGGACGCGTATGTAATGTAACTGATAACTCGGAGAGCCATGTTCGAATTTCTGTCGGGTTCATTACATTCACTTAGGGGCAAATACCCTTGAACAGGCTATAAATTCATTTCCCCTCCGAGCTATGGGCTAAATAGTAGGATTTATATCTGCTAAAAAATATTTGTGTATAATGTATTATTCACTCGCAAAAAATAAAATTAAAATTATTCATACAGACCAAAATATGATTCGGTTTTAAATAACTCATAGGGGGTTGATAAACCGTAAAATCAAATCAAATTCCTTGTACTGGCAACAAAAACTGAAAAAATATCTTAAGATATGATATAAGTGTGTGACGTTCATAGATGTTTACGAAGCTGATTGGTTGGTTGATTGACTTTGTTTAGCGCCATATCAACCTCTGCGTTATTTAATGCCGAAAGCTATATTTTGAAAGCAATAATATTTTATTTTTGGAGATAATAATGGTTTAGTGATACAAATATTACTAATTAACCCATAGCGGGAGTTGAAGATTAGAGTTTATGCCTTTCCCAATGGTATTTGCGCGTCAGTGAATATAACGAGCCCAACTTAAACATCCGAGCCATTATCTTTTACACCACACTCAAATCCAAATTTACAGTACCTAATATTCCCAAGCGGTCACTCATCTAGGTATTAACAAGGCTTGACGTTGCTTAACCACGGGGATCGTTTGGGAACCGGAATTTAAACGTGACGTGGCCGTAAGTCTTGCGTCAGTCGTTCACTTTTGAACCGACTGCTCGGTTGAACTCTCTTCCTACGGAACCCGAAGGAGGCTACGCCGAAGGGCGGAGTCTCCTTCGGGGAGGTAAAACCGGCCCTGAACCCGTATATACGGGTTCAATAGGCATATTTTTGGCCGAGCCCACGGGCTCGGAATGCTCACGTTAAAAAGGCCTTGTGCCACATGACACCCTCGTGGGGGGGGGACTCAATATCGTAAGTCTTACGAAGCTGGGAAGTGAAAGATCGAAAACGTGAAAGACCGGAATTTAAAAGTAACAATTAGCAAAGATATATTTAGAAACCTCATGTTTTTTTTTTAAATAAAACGGCACTAATCAAGGACTTCAAAAGATAAAAGAAATTACGTTTATTGAAAGGTAAAAGGATAACATTTTAGGATCTGCAACCATTTAGTCTCAAACCTGAACCAAAAATATCAAGAGGAGCCTTAGATTACATGCGCCAGATGTCCGCCGTTCAGTTGAAGACAATGTTGAATGCAAAGTTGGTTATAAAGCGTAATAGCAGATAGTACAGGGTATTTCACGGTTTTTGAAACAAAATGATTGGGCACAAATCAAGGACCACAAATGATAGAGTAATAGAAATTGCATTTATTGAAAGGTAAAAGAATAGCATTTTAGGATCTGCAACCATTTAGTCTCAAACATGAGCCCAAAATGTCAAGAGGAGCTCTAGATTACATGCTCCAGATGTCCACCATTCAGCTGAATGCAAAGTTGTTGATAACGCATGAACATTCATCCTGGGCGATTGCTTGATTCTTCTCAGTGCTGGCTGCCTTCAATGCAGCAATGATGCGATGGTTGCCCTGGAAGATGTTGTCCTTGAGAAACCTCCAGAGAAAGAAATCTGGCGCGGGGGGTGGCGGGTCAGGTCTAGTGAGTGAGCTTCCCATTTCACTTGAGCTTTGCGGCTGATGAAACGCTCTCCAAACTTTTCACGGAGCCATTCCATGGTAACATTAGCAGTTTGAAGAAAAGCACCATCCTGTTGGAACCACTGTTGCTCCTCATCAAAGTGCTCATACTCCTCGTACTCTCCTCATCTGAGAGACTGCTGATTTGTGAAACACCCTGTATCTCCAGGACGTAGATTATCCACCAGAGTTTTATTTCTTACCGAGTTCTTCCCATTGCTTCTCCTGCTTCTAACATATTCGCCTGAACACTGAAATTTTATTTACTATTTCTTTCTTACCTTTTTTCTTTCTCTCAGTAGGATTTCAGTTCTCACTCCACTCCCGCCCACTGGTTCTTTTCAACAGGAACAGTTTATCCCTTGTTCTCTATTTAGAATCGGGTTTTTCAGTTGCTTCTAAAGTCTTTTTTATTTCTCTTTCACACCCAGTAGACCCTTGTGTCTTAATGGCATTATCGCTTTACTTGGGGGTAAATTGATTAAAAGAAAATTCAATAAATTCGATGAACCCGGTGAGTGTAACAATCGGCAACAAATATAAATAACAAATATAAAAATATAAATATAAAATTATAAAATTAAAGAGACATGGCAATCAAAACTAAACAAGCGCCATTATTTCACTATGGCATCACATTTAACAAAAGATTTTTTCCCTCTTCTCTTTATCACAAGAAGATATTTATTCGCAACAATATTTTACAGTAAATACAGCAATTATACTTATAATATTAATTATTATTAACTCAATTATTAAAATATGTGCATGCAATTAGTTTAAAGGAGGTGAAGGTCTCCCTAAGTAGGTGAATTAACGAGAAGAAAGCCCCTTTATACAATAACTCGTTTAATAAAATAATGTAAAGTAAAATCAAATACACGACTGTGGATCTAATTATAGTCCTTGTTACGTAATTAATTATGAAGTTTATTAATTACAAAATCAATTGTAGATCTATTATTATTATTATTATTATTATTATTATTATTATTATTATTATTATTATTTCCTTTGGTTTCTGGTGTGTTCAAATTTCTTTCTGGGTCCCGCCCAGACACCTAAGGTTAGTAATGGCATCATGACATTTTCCACTGACCAATTAAAAAAGAAAACAGAAGCACACATATTTTATATAGATAAAGCCCTTCTCTCGTGAGAACAATTTTAGGTATTACTTTAAAGGATGGGCTTCCAGGAATCCCTTCAATGAGTCTACTGGAATCTTTTTAAAGTTTCTTTTTAAAAAATGTTTGGAAGGAGAAATAGTAATCGAAACAGATAAAGTGTTCTACAGCTTAGCTCCTAGATAGCGAACTGGCCGCAAGCCATATTGTAAAATATTATTATGCTTCAAAAGCAAGCCTCCATGGGTAGATAGCTTTGTTGGATATTGATAAACAGATGAACTGAGAGAGAAGTAGTTGGGAAAACAAGAGGGGGAGATTTTGTTAATACACTCATGCACAAAAGTTAGTAATTTTAATTTACATATTTTCTAAATTCTAAATACTTTTGTTTTTATTTTGGGGGATAGACAGAGAGTTTAAGAAACCATGCCGATAAGAAATAGCTCTAAACATTCACTCCTGCAGTCTGGAAATAGGATCAAGATAGGAGGGAAAAGTTTGACCCCACACTATTATTCGGTATTGCAAAAAAGCATTGTATAGGCATACAAGAATATTGTATGGAAGCGTGGTTCTTATTTTAAAGAATATAACACAAGATCTTGCTAATTTTTTTTTTTTTTGCAAGTTCACTGAGATGGTATTTCCAGTTCCGGTTACCCGCCAAAAGTGCAGCTAAAAATCTAACAAATTTTACCCTCTGTATGCATCCTTTACCAATCCTAATTATACCATCAAAGAAAATGTTTGTGTATGGAAAATGAAATATAATATAACTAGTCTTATTTATATTGAGTGATAATTCATTAATATCGAGCCACTTTTTAACAGCTTTGAGTTCAGAATTAACAGTTTTGAATAAATTCCGAGTTACAATAAATGTTAGTATCAGCAGCAAATAAGTAATATGTTAACCTTTTTGATACATTTGGTAAATCATTAACGAAGATGAAAAAAAGCAGGGGGTCAAGGACTGAACCCTGTGGTACACCACATGCAATCGTACGGGAATTTGAAATAATATTACCAATTGAAACGTATTGATCTCTATCAAATATTTATGATTTAAACCAGTTAAGAACATTTCCTCTGATGTCATAATGATAAAGTTTTGAAAAGAAGATTTCATGGTATCAAACGCTTTTGAAAGTCAATAATAACCCCGCATCCAATCTGTCCTCGATTCAATGCGGATCTTATCGCCTCAGTCATGATTATCAAAATATGTTCAATAGAGTGTTTGACTTGAAATCCAAATTGCAAAGAATAAATAAATTTGCGGTAGTTGAGGAAAGAATAGAGACGTTGGTACATTATTTTTACAACTATTTTACTAAATATTGGTAGAAGACAAATCGGCCTGCAGCGTGATGGTAATGCTGAGTCTCCATGTTTAAAAACTTTGGCTGTTTTTAATTTAGTAGGAAAAATACCTTGGCGGAAGGAGAGCTTAATAAGTTGAGCAAGAGGTTGAGAAATAAAAGATCCAAGAATTTTCAATAATTTAACTTCCAAATGTGTAAGATGAGTAAGAAATAAAGATTTTGTATTTTTATTAGAGAAGTAATCAAGAGGAGTGTTATAATTAATCAAGAGTGAACGCCCCTTGTTTTGTTACTCTCCTCTTTGAAAGAGATATTTATGTTTACTTTAATATTATTGATAATATAATAGGGTTTTTCTACCTAATAAGAGATTTTATGCCAGATCATAGTTGGTTTTCTTTATGTTGAGGTTAGACTGAAAACGAATCATGGAAACGATTAGTTTTACTTACCTTCAATTCTATAGCCACACAGTTTCTAAATTTTTTGTAAATCTAGATATAAGTTTCAGAGTTGTTTTTTCATCAATTTGTCTATGGGTATGATTTCTGATTTTCATCAATTTGTCTATGGGTATGATCTCTGATTTTCATCAGTTTATCTATGGGTATGATCTCTGATTTTCATCTACTTTTTATAGGTATGATCTCTGATTTTCATCAATTAGTCTATCGGTATGATTTCTGATATTCATCAATTTGTCTATGGGTATGATCTTCGATTTTCATCTGTTTGTCTACAGGTATGATTTCTGATTTTCATCAATTTGTCTATGGGTATAAACTCTGATTTTCATCAGTTTTGTCTACGGGTATGATCACTGATTTTCATCTGTTTTTTTATGGGTATGATCTCTGATTTTCAGCAATTTGTCTATCGTATGATCTATGAATTACATCATTTTGTCTATGGGTATGATCTCTGAGTTTCATCAGTTTGTCTATGGGTATGATCTCTGATTTCATCTGTTTTTTATGGGTATGATCTCTGATTTTCATCAATTTGTCTATGGCTATGATCATTGATTTTCATCGATTTGTCTATGAGTATGATCTCTGATTTTCATCAATTTCTCAATGGGTATAATCTCTGACTTTCATCAATTTATCTATGGGTATGGTCTCTGATTTTCATCAAATTGTCTATTGATTTGTTCTCTGATTTTCATCTATTTGTCTATCAGTATGATCCCTGATTTTCGTCTGTTTTTATGGGCATGATCTCTGATTTTCATCTGTTTTTATGGGTATGATCTCTGATTTTCATCAGTTTTTATGGGTATGATCTCTGATTTTCATCAATTGGTCTATGGGTATGATCTCTGATTTTCATCAATTGGTCTATGGGTATGATCTCTGATTTTCATCAATTGGTCTATGGGTATGATCTCCGATTTTCATCAATTTGTCTATGGGTATGATCTCTGATTTTCATTAATTTTTCTATCAGTATGATCTCTGATTTTCATTAATTTGTCTATGGGTATGATCTCTGATTTTTATCATTTTATCTATGGGTATGATCTCTGATTTTCATTTGTTTTTTATGGGTATTATCTCTGATTTTCATCAGTTTATATGTATGATCTCTGATTTTTATCGTTTTATGTGTATGATATCGTTTTATCATAAATTTTTGTATCCTGCCGTTCATCCACGGTTTATTCCTTAGTTTAATTTATTTCCTGGTAAATTTCCTAATTGCTAAATGTTTGTTGGTTAGTGATGTAACATAACTTACAACTTTACTATAATCATTATTATGATTTCAGTCTTTGTCAACCATGAGTGAGAAGTCAATTTGATGAAAACCATTAATAAACATTTCTCCAAAGTTAGAATAATCATATTTGTACCAATTGAATTCTGTGTGATGAATACTTTCATTTTCAATAATTAGAAATTGAGGAAAATGATCGTAAATATGTGTCAAAATGTTACCATAGGTTATTCTGGCACCGAATATATTAGTGTAAATATTATTAATAATAGATGAAGAGTGATCAGATATTCTCGTAGGATGATGTGTACATGGCAGGAAATTGTTCGAGAAAAAGTTATTAATTCATTTGAGAGTGTATAGGTGTCATAATTAAGAAGATTAATATTAAAATCGCCCTTTATAAAGATATGTTTGTTAGATAGATTCGGAAGTATAGACTGGAAATACGTAGAAAGGCTTTGTACATCTGAATTTGGAGGTCTGTATTTGCAACAAAATAGTATATTTTTGTCACTCTTGCTTTCTATCTAAACCAATATTGTTTTAAAGTCGTTAGACTTGTAATTTAAACCATCATGGATATTGGAAGGAAGGAACAATTTGATATATAATTCAGTACCAACATTTTGCGTAAGTGATGTAATTTTGAAGAATCTATATCTGGGGATATTAATATTAGTCACTACGGGGTTTTTAACGGAATCCCATATTTCTGATACTCCAATTACATCAAATGATCCCTTTGGGAGGGCAACTAAATAAATTTATTCGAAGAGCAAGGCTGCTTATATTAATGCCTAGAATAGAGAAACTATGCACTTTGGTATTAAGCAAGGTTAGTTCAGGAATAGTGAAATACTGTGAATTAATGGTTTGAAGAATGCGTTCATCAGTATCATTTAAACTAGGCATTTTGGAAAGACTTGAAATCATTTCAAAAATAGAAAATCTGTTACTGGAGGAAGGCAGAACAATATCATATAAGTTTGAAATTTTTTGATTAGATAAATCATAAAAAGGGAAAACAGTTGTAATATTTTGAGGACTTTAGTTAGTTTAATATAAGTTACTTCGGAAAATGAATCCAGATAATATAGGACAAAAAATAAGTATAGAATGGTTTAAAGGCATTATGGGGTTTGATAAAACTTTGCACTTAAATAAAATAATAAAAAAAGAAACAAAAAACTAACGTAAATTACACTACAAAATCTCAATATTTAAGTTGATAAAAAAAATAAAATTATACTACAAAAAAAATAAAATTATACTACAAAAAAAAAAAATTATACTACAAAAAAAATAAAATTATACTACAAAAAAAATAAAATTATACTAGAAAAAAAAATAAAATTATACTAGAAAAAAAAATAAAATTATACTACAAAAAAAAAATAAAATTATACTACAAAAAAAATAAAATTATACTACAAAGAAAAATAAAATTATACTACAATAACCAGTTACCAGAATTTTGTTAAGCCCATTTCCATATTATGCTCCTCTAGAAAAGCATTTATTTTTCTTTTTATGCAGTCCATCTCATTTGAAAATTTCTTTTATATTAGTAGATCTTTCTTGGGTAATTCTTCGTGTAAGTGTTACCCCTTCTCGAAAAAGCGCCTTCTTTGATTCGACATTTCCCGTCCCTCCATTTGTCAAATGAAACCTAATAATGTTCCTGTTTCTTTCTTTCTCCTTCTCACCTACATGATGACAGTTTTCAATGTTACTTTGGTTGAGATCAAATTCCTTGAAGACAAAGCATACTTTATTTTTATAGTCTTCGTTTGGCGTTTCTTTTATATTTCTAAATCGTAGATTTCTTGATCTTGAACGCCGTTCCATTTCTACATTATGGTTTCCACATTTGTCTGCCATTTCTTTCCAGGGTGTATATTGTTTCTTGTTGTGCTAGTCTTCATTCATTTGCTTTCACCAATTGCTAGTTTAAATTCAAAGATTTTGGCACCTTTTTCAATAACAACATTTTCTAGATCCATTATTTTAGAATATACTAAGTTTACTGTTGTAGAGTAGTTTTCATAGTGGAGGCCTTTATTTCAATAAGTCGTCCTAAAATAGGTTCGACGTACAAAACGTTAGGAACTTGAAATGAGAGTTAATGACGCAGCAATCTAGTTGTGATGGTTGGTACTTCAAAGTCCGATATCGACTGACTCGCTCAACACCACTGAGCCCAACTAGCTACTGCTACTACTACTTATTATCTGTGGGAAAGTCTATTACAATAGAATAGGTATTATGGTATAACATTTACAATAGTCGAAACCGCATTTGGCAATGTTTGAAGTTGCTCGTTCGTTTCCATGCATTGATATATTAGATGACAGGCGAACTATACTTTCTACCGCCGTTAAGGGGTCAAAACGAATAATATTATTTTGCTCAGACATCTCAGTTTTTTTTTTTTTTTTGTTGAAGTCACGAGTGAGTTTGAATGTGAATTCTTTTGATGTCATAGTGTTGAAAGATTTAAAATAAGTAGAATAAAGAAAATATTCAACCTACAAAACATAATAATTATTGTTGGCACGGTGCTTCAAAGAATCACCCAACTATTCAGGTTTTCATTTACTTATTTTCATCAGTTTGCAATAAGTAAAATTTAAAAAAAAAATCATCGTAAATGTGGGAGAGGTGTCATGATTATAGGCGCGAATAAAGGCTTAAATCTATATTTTTCTCCTCCATTCATCTATGGGTAAAACAGTAAGGTATACTAAGCTGTGTAGCCTTGAAAATGTAACCAGAACAACAACTATGAATATAAAATTGTGTAAAAGCAACAAGAAAACATTCAACTTGCATTCCCAATAATTTATAGAAAGAAAATAAATGAAGAGCCTTGGTTGTAAACGTGAGGAAGATACATGTCCTTTTATAATATAAAAAAAAGTTTTCAAACACGATTATTTCACATTGTCTTATACTCCCGAATCCTACGAGTTGTTAGCCTTCAATGGTTGATTAATACGAAGGTGGAGTAGGCCAGTGTTAAATAGAATTGATTATTAGGAATTCTACTTTTATCTGTGACCTGCTCGACTGCGCAATTATCGGATGAAGGAATGAAAACAAGAGATATGATCAGTATGTCTTCAAATTACCTACGGACAACAGACGAATACATGAATAGATTTGATCATCAAATTTTTCCTGTCTCTACAAATATTTATTGTTTTAGCGCCAAAAAAGAGTAAAGTTTCGCAGACCATTGTGGGGGAATTTTAAGTCGGCCACCAGAAAAGCCTAGACACTGCATAAAAATATGGTGAGTTCGAATGCAGTTAACACCGAAGAGCAAACGTCATTATCGTTGCTTCATTTCTCCCATAATTTCGATGTTCTCTGTCTTTATATATGTATTCAGAATGAATAAATGGATTCAGTTGTTCATTTAATACATCCAGTCCCTAAAAAAATCCGTTATATTTTAGTCAAATCATTTGCAAAGAATTTTATAGTCAAATCATATATATATATATATATATATATATATATATATATATATATATATATCAACACTTAGAGGAGACAGACTGTTTCATGCTAGACGCAATCGTCAGGCCACGAATGTTGTTTTTTTTCTTGGCGATTTATATATACGGGTCAGTGGTGCATTGCGGGTAGTAATTTTGGCGGTTATTTTGCCGGAAGTCGTTTGTTTATTCATTTATTTGGGTTAAATTATTTTTCCTGGTTTTTAATTCATTTTTATTTTTATTTCTTATCTTATATATATTTTTTTTATCTTTATTTTAATCGGTGTTTTATTACCCTAGTAAAAATGTGTTTATATCGTTTATTGAATAGCTTTGTTTTGGTTTGGGTAAATAATTAAAGCTATTTATTCAATATTGGGGTTGGTTGCTGTAGTTTATTCTAAGTATTATTTTGGCGGGGGGAGTTTTTAATTTGTTTATTACTTCATTTATTCTTTGGGATTGATTATCTTTACTTGTTTTTTCTAACGGTTAATTTATTGGAATCGGTTTGTTTGTTTGTCTATTTATTTGGATTAATTTAGATTAATTTATTTCACTTGTTTTTTACTATTTATTTATTATTATTTTTTTTTTTTTAAGCATTGTGCCCCAAGCAAGGCGTGAAGCCACTAGGATGCAGGGGGTTGCGGAAGATTTGGAGCGAGAGCACATAAGAGTGATAGGAGAAAGGAAGAGGAGAAGGATAGTGGGTAGATCAAGGTAATTGGAGATGTCGATTGACATTACATTTAAATAGTTGGAGATTATAGCTTTCAGGGAAACAGTGATTGGGGAGGGTGTTCCACTGGCGAGAGGTGCGAGGTATGAAGCTATTGGAGTAGAAGAGACGGCTACATTTGAAGGTTTCTACGGTGTAAGGGTGAGAGCGGGATGCCAGCCTCGTAGGACGCTTGAATTCATGGAGTCTGGGAACCAGAGAGCAGCTCATCAGAGCAGTTACCATGGAAGTATTTGTAGAAAAAAGACAAAGAGAGGCGACGGCACGTCTGTGAGAGAGTGACTGCAAACAAGACGCTAGATCAGGGCCAATTAGATTACATATCCTTCTCTGGATCTTGTCAAGAACTCCGAGGTAAGCAGAAGGTGCTCCAGCCCATATATGGCAGCAATACTCCATGCAAGGGCGAATGGTTGTTTTATATATTTGAAGTATCGATTCAGGGAGAAAATTTCCTGGCGCGGCACAGAGAGCCAACTTTCCTCGCGGTGGAAGAAGCAATTGAATCAATGTATTTGTTCCATCTCAGGTCAGCAGTCAGCGTGAGACCGAGCAGACGCAGGAGTTGCTCTCAGGAAGTTGACTATCAGACATTTTAATGGGGGGTAGGGAAGGTTCTCTATGGTGGTTAATGGAGAGTAATTTAGTTTTTGTGGCGTTAAAGTTGACCAGCCAATTCTTGCCCCAGTTAACAACCGATTGGAGGTCCATTTCAAGACGCACGGCAAGGTTAGTTTTGTCGCCGACACTAGACTTGTTTTTGAGGCAGGAGTAAATTATAGTGTCGTCTGCATAGATGCCTACTTGGGAATCTATAGCTTCAGGAAGGTCATTGATGAAAATAAGGAAAAGAGTGGGGCCAAGGATGGAGCCTTGGGGCACACCTAATTATACTGCATATTTTAATTTGCTCTTTTCGGTTTTCGATTTTTAAGTAACGACCCGTATATATAAACAGCCAGAGAAAAAAAAAACTCGTGGCCTGACGATTGCGACTAGCATTAAACAGCCTGTCGTCTCTAAGTGTTGAATTCAATGTTCATATTTACACACGCTCTATCTCTGATATTGAGCACTTTATCCCATAAATATAGCACACCTTAAGACTATATTTCTTCATATATATATATATATATATATATATATATGTGTGTGTGTGTGTGTGTGTGTATGTATATATATGCGTTTGATATTTGCTATATAACTACATAGGCATGTTCAGACTGTTGACCACGCCAGATAATGCGCCCTGTCAGAAATCGTAACTGAAGACTACTCAGTGTAGTTACAGTATATACTAGAGATGTGAGTGTTTAACAAATACAAATGTACAAGAGCAGGCGTCTGCAAAAGGGATTAATTAGCTTCCCTTGAAGACAGGCATACTTGGATACGAGCGGTTTGTCCTTACCTATGCATTGATCAAAGTAAACAAATGTTTGTGACGTATTTATTTGATAAATGCTATCCGTAATAATTGGCGTTTTTAACATAAAATCGAATGCGTTTTTGACATAAAATTATGAGCAATGTATTTTTGACATAAATAATAATTTGCAAATTTAATGTTACCATAAAAACCTTGGCAAATGTATTTTCAATGTAAAATGATGTATAACCAATTTTATAGTAAAATCATTTGAAATGCATTTATATTTTTATTTTAAATCAATTTATAATGCATTTTTATGGAATATTAATCTACAATGTATTTCTCTATGTGCTTTTATTGAAAGTTCTGAAGTTTGTTTAATAGATAACTATTCGTCATAATTTACAATTCGTTCTTAATATAAAAACAAATGCAATGCATTTTTCTACATAAAGTCATTTGTAATGCAATTTTAACGTAAAATCATTTTTATGGAAAATTAATTTATAATTCATTTTTATTGTAAATAAATTTTTGGCGTAATTGTTTAATAAACCTTGCCCATAATAATGTGCAGTTCGTTCTTATTGTAAATTTATTGGCATGTGCTTTGTCGAAAGTTTTGGTGTATTTGTTTAATAAACCTTTGCAATGCATGTTTATTGTAAAATTATCTGCAGTGTATTTCATATGCATTTTGGCACTATACACGCCTTAATGAATGTGGTTGAAAGAGCATTATTATTAATAAAATCTATCCGTGCTAACTTATAATGTATTTCATGGTATATTATTTGCAATGCATTTTTGTAGTAAACCCATTTGCAAAATATTTTATACTAATATCATTTGTACTGAATTTTCGCCGTAAAATCATTTTTAGTGCCATTGTATAAACATCATTAACAATACATTTCCATAGAAAAAATCACTTGCAATACATTTTTATAATAAAATCATGTGTAATATATTTTTATTTTAAAATCATTTGTAATGTCTTATGTTAATAGGAATTGCAATGCTTTATTATAATAAAGTCATTTGCAATTTTTATAGTAAACCCATTTTCAATGCTTTCGTATAGAAAATTCATTTGAAATGCACATTTATTGTAAAATCATTTGCAATGAATTTTTACAGTAAATTCATTTTACAATAAAAATTACCTGTAAAATCATTGCAACGCATTTTTATGGCAAACTCGTTTTCAATGCATATTTATTTTAAAATCATTTGCAATGCATTTTAATAGTAAGCACATTTACAGAGCATATTTATTGTAAAATTATTTGCAATGCATTGTTGTAGTGAACTCATTTACAAAGTTTTATTATAGTTAAATCATTTGTCATGCATTTTTATTGCAAAATGATTTGCAATGAATTCATATTATAAAATCATTTGCACTGCATTTTCGCAGTAAAATCATTTTCAATGCATTTATATCGTAAAATCCTTTGCAATGCATTTATATCATAAAATTTTTTGCAATGCATTTATATCAGAAAATTATTTGCAACGTATTTATATCATAAAATCATTTGCAATGCATTTATATCATAAAATCATTTGCAATGCATTTATATCATAAAATCATTTGCAATACATTTATATCAGAAAATCATTTGCAACGTATTTATATCATAAAATCATTTGCAATGCATTTTGCAGTAAAATGATTTGCAATACATTCATATCATAAAATCATTTCCAATGAATATATATCGCAAAATCATTTGCTATGAATATATATCATAAAATCATTTGCAACGTATTTATATCATAAAATCATTTGGCATGCATTTATATATTAAAATCCTGCATTTATAAATTGTTTATTTCTTCTGTTGAAAGTAGTATAACTGAAACGACGGAAATCGAAACAACGCATAAGGAGGACCCCTGTACGTTTTCAGACTAAAATATGACGACAAATGTTAAATTTGTATCATACTGCATTTTTACGGCGTTATTAAGGGCATATTTACTAGGGCGACAGTAAAATCTGACTTTTTTTCAAACTCGGTACCACCCCATGCAAGGCAGTAAAATCACTAAGACACAAGTTGTTACAGGGTGTGGAATAATATGGAACAAAAACATTAATAATGAGCGGGAAGAGTAAAGAGCAATCAGGAGGACAATTAGGTAACGATTGACATTGCATTTAAATTTTTGCAGATTAAAGTTGGCTGGAAAGCATGAATCCGGAAGGGAGTCCCACAAGCAAAAAGTGCGAGAAATGATACTGTTAGCATAGAATTTACGGCAACATCTAGTCGGCTCAAATTGACGAGATCTCGACGCCAGTCAAATACCGCGCTTACATTAATACAGTTTAGGTACCCTAGCGAAGATCTTATCCGAACAATTACCATAAAAGTATTTGTAGAAAAGGCACAAAAGGAAATTTTACGGCGGTGGGAAAATGACTGAAGCCGACAGGTCAAGGTCGACAATATTCCTGATTCTTCTTTGGATTTTATGAAGAAGCTCGAGGTAAATGACGCGGTCACCTAACCATCATCATCATCATCATCATCCTGCGGCCTCAGCCGAGATTGAACTCACTACACCTCTCCAGTATTCCATATCCGTCATAGCACCTAAAAGATCTTCCTTAGGGATGAATATGTCTCGTTTTATCCTATCTGGAAAGGTTAACTTGCGTGATCGATTGACAGATGATGGGTGCCTCCAGAGTACAAATGATGACACAAGTTCATCTGTGGCACGTGCACAATGCCCGGCGAACTGGACACGTCTCTTACAAACTAAAGTTGATACTCTTGGCAAGTCTCCATATATCATTTCTAGAGTTGGGCGGTTTCGCCATGAGAGATTAAGCACTCTTCTTAAAAGACGTGTATAACATCCATCTAAACGACGCTGTTGTTTTGCTGAGAGAGTCCAAGTTTCAGAGCCATAGAGTAAGATTGGCTCAATAAGTACGCGGAAAATACCATATATGACATCAATATTCTAAGCATGGACAAATGGTAGACTTATAGATATGAAAGATAGATTCTGGAGAGAAAATATGTCTCGCACTCCACAGTGCAGCAACTTTATTAGCAGCTGACCTAGCAATGGATTCAGTATAGTCTTTCCATTGCGAGATTCTTGTTTTATTATGAGTACAAATATCATTCTCTAAAATATACGAGACGTTCGATGTCAAATCAATATTTAGATATAGAACGCCTGACAATTCAGGGATACTTGCTAGGTTATAGACTTTCATAAATGATAAAAAATCAATGCATATATTGTGTAAATTTGCTGTCACTTTCTATGTCAAAGCAAAGTAAAGACATCGATGTATCATTTTAGACAGGGCTGAAATTGCCAGAAAGTGCACCTATGCAAATACGACCACATGATTGTAATAATTCAACATCCAATACGCTGACAGTTCTTTTAATGATTCATATTAATTTGGTTCTTATCTACGTGTCATGAATCTATTTTGGATTGCGATGAACATTCCTGATACCTGTTTCGCATTTTTAGCCGATGTACCTGCTGTTTATCGATAAAATATTTTTAATAGATTTTTTTTAAATACTTTAAGTACATTTTCTCTGTTATATACATGCTATTAGATTTTACTCTGTAGATACCATTCCAAATTAAAATTTGTACGCTGTTGATATTTTAGCCGTACATGCCGTTTTTCGGGAGAATATAAATAAAAGTATTTTAATTACTTTTTCTTTATGTTATATATATATACCTTCTAATGTGTTTTATATGAAGCTATCACTCCGAAATAAAATATGTAGGGTGTAGATATTTTTCCTTGTAGATAACAAGTCAAAGTGGCTGCAAAAATTGTGATCCGCGCTATAAGCTGCACGTATGTTACTTTTACACATGTCTTTCTTAGAATTACAAAAATTTAAAATTACGTCTGTCATTGTTCTCTATGCCCACTTTGGTAAAATAGAACAAATTTTTAACATTTTTGCTGGTTATTTAAATTATTTCACCGTATTATTTTTTCAAAAAATCTCTCTCTCTCTCTCTCTCTCTCTCACACACACACACACACACACACACACACACACGTATACGCACACACACATTGCTAACTCGCTAAACAGATAGAAACAGGATAGATAGATAGATAGATAGATAGATAGATATGAATAGACGGAGATAGATATGAATAGACGGAGATAGATAGATAGATAGGTATGAATAGATAGATAGATAGATATGAATAGACGTAGATAGATAGATAGATAGATAGATAGATAGATAGGTATGAATAGACGGAGATAGATAGATAGATAGATAGGTATGAATAGATAGATAGATAGATAGGTATGAATAGACGGAGATAGATAGATAGATAGGTATGAATAGATAGATAGATAGATAGATAGGTATGAATAGACGGAGATAGATAGATAGATAGGTATGAATAGATAGATAGATAGGTATGAATAGATAGATAGATAGGTATGAATAGACGGAGATAGATAGATGGATAGATAGATATGGAAGATCTTGGGATGTGGATCTGTTATAAAGAATTTAGCACTGGTGATAGGGAATATGAAAAGAGAATAAGCTGCCCTAGATTAACTTTCTCCTAACAACGTATATTACTTCAAAACCAAAAGATTAATTTGAAAACTCGAGTTACGCCAAAAATTTCATATAAATGTACATATATGGTGCCAAATCCATTCAGAAATATCTAATGCGTCAGAGGTGTACAACCGCTTTCTTAAATCAGTGTTTAAAAATGACCCTGGGTGAGTTAATCTTGGTGGTCTTGGTGAAGACAATCCCACTTCGAACATTTTGGGCTGGCGCTACAGAATCACAAACAAAGAACTTTACCGGATAATAGAAACCACGTGTTATAGTGGAACACACCTATTCTATAGTTAATAGACTCTCCCACCTATAATAAGTAGGAGTAGTAAGAGTAACAAGTCAGGCGCTCAGGGGAGTGGGTCAGTCAGTCGATGTCGGACGACCGTTAGTCGGATATTAAAGAATCAGCCACCACAACTAGATTACTGCGTCATTACCTATTATATTAAGTTCCTAACGTTTTGTACGTCGAACCTATTTGAGGACCGACTTAGTACAAATACAAGCCTCCACTGTGAAACCACTAGATAACAACTTGGCGACGAGGGATTCGAACTCATACGGAGGAGGAAAAACTTTCGTTCGCCACATATACAACCCCCACGTCACTTGAGGACTTTCAACAAAAGCAGCAACGAAAATGGATAGCAGATGTAAGTCAACGAAAGAATAATGACATTTCAAAATGTTTATATTCAGGAATTGATATTCAATAAAAGATTTAGGAAGGAAAACATATGGATAGTGAAAAGAGCGATAACAGCTAATGTTCTTGGAGAATATATTTTCTTGAAAAACTGTTTTATGGGAAACATTTCATAAATTCAACCGACAGAAGTACTGGCTGCTAGGTCAATGAATGTCAAATGTTTCCTTATAAGGAAACGGCTGATATTGCCATTACCATTAATAAATAAATAAAAGAGACTGATATAGACTGATAATTTTCCTGAAAGTTGATAGTGTAGAATCAGCCGCTAAATATATTGCTTGGCGTCTCCTCTGAAAACCATACACCTCATCATGGGGTAATTATTACCGGGGGTAATTATTACCGAGGCTACTCAGGATAATCATTACTAGTGAGTAGTGTCTTCCATCGTCAGTGGTGCCCCTATAGAAAAGTGTGATAACCCAACAAGAATTAGCATATGTTCTCAAATCAATATTTATGCTTATCACATAACTATTTACTCCTGTCTTATCGGTCCGATAAATTAAAACCGGTAGCTGATTCCGAAGATGATCTTCAATCAATTGTTACCTGGGGCAAGAAATGGCTTGTAAGTTTTAACGCCTCCGAACCGAAACTGTTGTCTTTAGTACTCTTAGAGAATAATTTTAACTTTTTATCAGTATGGCTGATGCCAACCTCCTGTAGAACAACACATTATGCCTTGTCGGTCTCACGTTTTCCTCTGAGATGATTTAAAATGATTATATTAAATCAATTTCTATGCTTGCTGCTCAGAAATTTGGTTCATTCTTTCGTGCTAGACAAGAACGAGTTATGTTTGTTTATGAAAGCACCACTTGTTTATAAACCCACTGAAAATTGTACATGTTAATGGATATTTGTGAAACTAAGCTCAATACGGCACAAATTTAAAGGGATCGTAAACTTGGGTTGGAACAGTGTTTTTACGCCAGGTTTCTAGATTTAGGGACCCTGACTATTTTAAAAACAGGATTCTAAATTCTACCGTTTTCTTTTGCCTAAATATCCGTCAATTTATTTCAGCTACAAAATATACATTTTATTAAATAAGTGCAGACATTTGGTGCTACTTTGGGATTATATCTACCGTCTATTTTCTACTATAGTATAGTATCTACTATTCCTTTTCTACTATTGTATGATATTTACCAACTGTTGGAAGATGAAATATGTTATAGCTAGATTTAGGATTAGGAGTTATGGTTAAGACTGGGAGTTAGGATTAAAGGCAGTGAACAGTTAACTGGTTATGTATTACAAATCATTAACATTTTTTATACAAGAAAATCATCAAATAGTGATTTGAATGTCTGTAAACTGATTTGATGTAATTTTAAAAAAAAAACAGTAAATAGGTCATCGTTTTTCTTGGTTTATTTTCCAACAATACTGAGTACATCGTCATTTACGGTAGGTCGCAAATGCTTCGGTAGGTATCATGCTATAATAGTACCAGATATTATAATAGATAGATTAAACTTATCTTTTGAAATACGTAAGTTCTCTTTATGCTGGGAATTATCTGTAATATTGTAAACTTTTATCTTCACTGTTCAGTATCTTTGTATAAAAATATTTTCCTTAATGTATTCCACCTCCAAGCAAGATGCAAGGGGTTACTGAGAGTGAAAGAGAATGAGAAGTCTTCAGAGTGGAGAAAAGAAAATAAAAGAACAAGAATCAGGAGACACAGAAGATAGAATTCGACGTCAAATTTAAATTTTTGAAGATCGTATGCGACAGAGAAGCAAGAAGCCGGCAGTGAGTTCCACAGGCGAGAAATTCGAAGAAAGAAACTATTATATTCCAACCACCTTAAGACGGCCGGAGCGTACAACGGCCGAAACGTTGTGATAAATATGACAACAAAGATTAGGACAATAATCCGAATAATGTAAATAGTGTACATAATACCTCATATCAGAAATATAGACAGATACTGAAGAAGGCCGGAGCGTACAACGGCCGAAATGTTGTGATATATATGACAACAAAGATGAGGATAATTGTCCGAATAATGTAAATAGTGTACATAATACCTCATCTCAGAAATATAGACAGATACTGAAGAAACTATTAGAATAGAACAAGCTTACATCGAGCTATATCAGGAGTAAAACGATGAGACCAAACTGCCAATCTAGTAGTACATTTAAATTTATACGGTCGAGCTCCCAACAACTAAATCTCATTAGAACAATTACCATGAAAATATTTATAGAAAAGACATGTGAAAAAACCACGTCAGGATGGTGGAGAAAGTGACTGAAGCTGAGGTCCCAGGTCAGCGTCGAACCGATTTGGCACACAAATTTCTTTTTCTGTCTCCCTATTCTTTTGAGAGACCGCACGAACCATTTTCGGACTTTCTATATCTAAGACATAACCTGGACAAAGAATTTAGTTTTAGGAACACTTAACTTTCCTGATACGTATCAAGCAAATTTGAACCTGGGGACATCAAATTCCAGTTCACATATTGTTTTGTTAAGTAGATAAGATGTTTATGGGACCAACACTTACGACAATCAATAATCTTCTCCAATTGTGTTCAGAAATTGTCCTCGGGAACAGAGGAAGGAAATAATAGTGCTTTTTTTATCATGACAATGAAATTGTACTTGAAGCGAAAGACAAGAACTCCTCAATAACCCACTTACCGACTCAATACTTGCTAAGTCGGAGAGCTGACGTAGACACGTAGATTGACAACAATGCTGTGTAGTTAAACACTTGTAACGTGACAATTTCTTAAGTAATAAATGTAATAAAATAGAAACTTATAACCCAAAAAGGTGGCAATAAAGAAAGATAAAAAGAAATGCATATTGTTAGATTTTTTTTAATATGTAGTGTACCAAAAGCGAAATCGAAATTTAGAAAATATTAATGTTTATAACCTTTGAGTATTTTTTTTTTACAAAAAAGAAAGGTTTATATCTACTAAGCTCATTATAAGTACAATGAAGTAGAAAGTCTGTGTTGCGGCAAACCTCAAAGGAGCGTATGTGGGCCTTGGAAATCTTTTTACCTGAGTTCGAATATAGATTAATGGCGTTAGTGGTATAATTTCGTATTTACTGATCTTAGCTCAATACAGAACAAGGTAAAAGTAAAATCGGAGGAATAATATGGCCCCAATCAACCATATGGAGGATATCTGAGCTGATTATGATCTTATGATCAACTGGACCCGATAACTAATCTCTGGCGCATGTTCGAATATACTGCACCCTCTCAGCTATATGTCCTTTTAAAAAGGATGTTATACATATTGTAATGACAAAAGTACACAGGTGTAGGCTTTAAGAAATCTTTATTCAACTGAGGATAAAAGGTTCCCGTATAGTGTCCTTTTATAGTCCCAGTAAACAGATATAGTGCTCTCTCTCGAGTAACAAAAGAAGGGAGGCCACTCTTGATTGGTTATAACACATATGTAAATAGAACTCAGTAACTTCTTAGTTACGTAGAAATATTTCTCCATATATTTAACCATATCTCTTCACCTACATATCGTACTAAAAGAAAAAGGAATTAAAAAATGAATGTTTTTTACCTTAAATCGATCAAGAGTTAAATTTCTGAGTCTCGTAATCTCAAAAATTCACATAATCTAGTTCAGTGGAAGAAATGGACAAGCAACACAAATGTGAATAAAGCTGTAATTTGGTGCCACAAAATTTTTTGCGTTTTTTTTCTCCCCGAAATGAGAGCATATATTTGCTACCCCTGTTTAAAAAAATACCAAAACTCGGAAAATTATTCTATTCAAAGGAAGTTCACAATAACTATTCATTTATGAATGAATGTTATATTGAATATATTATTTTATGAGACAACTTTATGGAAATATTTAGTTGGGGTCAGATATCTCGTGTGTACTTTTAAATGTGGCAAATAAAATTCAAAAAGTAAATATTTTTAAGAGTCGTTGCTTTCATAAAATTTAATAAAATATTTTTCTTTCAAATTCGACAGAATAAAATGTTAACTTAATTTTTTTTAAACTTATCTCTTTGCTGTTCGTAACGCAATGAACTCAAAGAACATATTTAAACTATCTAAAAAGCATTTTTCAATTTTTTTAGTAAGCCCGTAACAATACCCCGTATTAACTGATATGAATATACATATATTATAAGCATTTAAAAAACGAAATCGGAGCAATCTACCCCCCAGTACTGAATAAAGTGTTTTATACGAGAATTCGCCTAATACAAGACACGAGTAGGTATCAAGGTAAATTAATTGATTCATTTGCTTTTTACGGCTTCTCAAACCTTTATAGGTTATTTAAAGCCGAAATATATTTTACATTGTAAGAATAATTCTTTTTGCGCATGAATATTTCATTAACAATTGATATAAAGTCCCCTACATTTATTGTGAAATCAACAATATCTAATGCAAAATCTACAACAATTGTTATAAAATCAACGACATTTATTGTGAAATCTACAATATTTAAGGCAAAATCTATAACAATTGATTTAAATTCATCTACATTTATTGTGAAACTTACAATATTTGATGTAAAATCTACAACAATTAATATAAAATCAAAGATATTTATTGTGAAATCTACAATATTTAATGCAAAATCTACAACTGATGGAAAATCAGCAACATTTGTTATTAAATCTACAAGGTTAGATATAAAATGTACATTTGACGGGAAATGTACAATGGAACGCCCTCCGCTTAATACACACCGTGAAGATTGTCTTATTTTTACGGCTTCTCAAACCTTTGTAGATTATTTAAAGCCGAAACATAGTTTACATTATAAGAATAATTCTTTTTGTGACTGAATATTTCATTAAGAATTTTTTAAGAAGAACAGTGATTTTTCCACAGACGAGTCCAAGTATTCAGTGTAATCTGAAATCGGCTCTCCATTTTCTCATTCGGAACCGCTAACCATTACACCACCCGCACATCCACACAGTGAAGAAGAAGAAGAAAAAAAACATCGATGTGTTCAGACAGTCAAATATTTGATGAGAAAGGTAACGCCAGATAAAAATGGAAATATTTTAAAAGTAGATTTCAAATGTAGAATTTTACGAGTGAATATTTCATTAACATTTTTGAAAATAGCAATGAGTTTTTTTCCAGATACAAGTCCTACTATTTAACCCATAGCTGGGAGGAAGATATGGATTCATACCTTTCCCAAAAGCATTTTTACGTAAGTGAAGGTAACGAACTCGACACACAAAGTAAATGATTGCTGTTAAAAAGTTAATGATGTATGAGTCGTGTGATAAAAAGGAAAGTGGAGGTGGTAGCAAATGAATACTGTGAAGATAAGGAAGATGTTAAGACTGTAGTGTGCATGGAAGCACTCACGCAGGAGTTTGTTCTACAAAGAGTTTGGTTCAAATTTCCCAGAATGCTACCGACTTTGATTACAGACATCCGAAGAAGGCTGAAAGCTATAACGGCCGAAACGCTGTATATCAACAAAGATGAACGTGCTTGTACGAATATCTAGATACATAGTTCTGATTTAAAATATATTTTATATTCTACTCTACTAATCAAAATAAATAAACTAGGCAGTTCTGCGTTTTGATATAAACGTGCTAGTTGACTTGGCCTTTACTTTTGTTTAGTAAGTTTATTTTGCACTAGGTGCCACATAATTATCCCCTCGTGTCAAATAAAGCTGAGCTTAGTAAATGACGATTTGCAGAAAACGTTAATGATTAAGTAGAATGCTTTAGAAAGAATTCTTTTATTTATTATTATTATTTCGTCTATGAATCTCTGATGCAGTCTTCAATATGCGGTGAGTATTTTGAAATTAGATTTTCACGAGTGGATAGGTAGTTAAATTTATTGTCTTAACACTGGTCATATACTAGAATATATGATTTTTTTTCTTTTGACAGCGAACTGACATTGTCTTTTTTTTTAACACCTTTTATAAGACGTGATGGAAGATAATCTTATGACGTCAAAGATTTTCAAAAGGTGACGATGTTACAGTAACACACCTGGCGGTGGAGCTTTGTTAAAAAAAAATGAACTCAGGCTTAACCACAAAAAGTAAGGAAAGATGGCGAATTTTGAACGTAACGTTAGTAAAAGAAACATAATCATGATGATAAGAACGAAGAAGGGGGTGAATTTAATGGCAATAGAATAACACACACACTCATATATGGACATAATACCTTGACCGTGTTTTGAAACAAAAAAATGTAAACATTTTATAAAAAATACATACAACAAACTATTTCTAATTTTCACGGTTAAAATATAATCCTTGAAAATGGCTAAATGTATAGCGGAAAGCGCTCGGATAAAAAGAGCATTCGGACAGTTTTTATATAATTTATCATCCGAAAAGAAAAAAAAAATATTAGATCGCATGAGAAATTGTATAAAAAACAAAATAAAAGCACCTTGTCTGCGTTTTCAATTAAATGTGAAATGAAAGAAGGATTGCTGCCTAAATACACAAATATATATATATATATATATATATATATATATATATATATGTGTGTGTGTGTGTGTGTGTGTGTGTGTGTGTGTGAAAAATATATAGAAAATAGGAAAGAACTCGTTAGGTAAATAATCCAAAGTTCTTTAGGATTTTTGTCATTATTTTCAAAAAATAGTGCTCAATACAAAAGTAGAGCATAAATATATTTATTTATTTAAAAATATGATTCCAACACGTTACACAAGAGTTCTCATGTTTCAAAACAAGAGCCAAAAACTTCAATATAATTATTTGAATTAAATTGAATTAAAGTACTAAGCTCTGTTCCATCTTCAAGCGAAATTTTTTTTGGAATAACTTATTTCTGAAATTTACGCATTTTATAAGCATATTCATTATTGAAATCAAAATTTCTATAAACAATTGTTCTAGCCGTTACCATAGAAACATAGGACAGTGCAGAGGATTCGGAAAGAGTTGGATGAGTCTAATAGGGATTACGAAGATACGGCAGCTCGGAAAATTCACTATGATCTTCTGATAAGAAGAGAACTCCCGATTTTGTTCATGAGAATCTCAAACTCAACACAGAGGTCTAAATTAAGTGCTTTCAAAAGGTATTTTTACCCTGGATCAAGATGGTGGCCACTGAAAGAACACTGAAGAACGTTCCATGGCACACAAGCAGGAGAACCCAGTTGTGACTGTCAGTTAATTTCTACGATCACATCACCCCTTGCATCTGGCCACAGAACACCCCAGACTGCAATCCCCTTGATTATTATGTGGGGGGGGGCCCAGTTCAGCAAGAAACCAACAAAACTCCTTGTAATACCAAAGATGAACTGAATGCAAGAATTATGAAAGCATTCACCAACTTAAACAAGGCGACCGACCAGAAGAGTTGCAGGAGATTCCGAAGTCGTCTGGAGACCGTGGTTGAAGCCAATGGCGATTATATTGAATAGATTTACTCTTTAATATTCAAGGTATTTCTATGTAATATTGGTAAACATATCTGTTAAAATGTGATATAAGTTTTATTTACATTTTTGCGTAATTTAGATGGCAATTTATCAATCGCACGCTGTATTACAGAAATCAAATAATAATAATAATAATAATAATAATAATAATAATAATAATAATAATAATGTATGAGCTACCCTGAAATCCTTCAATGATTTCTTTTGCAATACAAGGGCTCCAACTACAATCGAAATTAATTATGTCCTCATGTGCCACATTTTTTAGATTTCCAATTCAAGATCCTTGGATCTTGATAGTTTTTGAAGATCTTTCACAAGTATAGGGCACACATTACGAAGAGCTTTATCTATGTAAAATGTGTGTGACCTTTGTTTATTTTTCTACAAAAATGATCAGTGGAAAATGTTCAATGATCTGAATTTAAAACTGAATAATATTATAATCAGACACAGAAGCAAAAATCTACATTGTTAGGTAAAACCAATTAAAAAGTATATTTATAAGTTATAATCACACATTTTATTTTTTTATTTTTCATTTGTTATCCAATAATATCAACTATTCTTACGTCAAGCCCAGCATGATTTTGAGTAAATATTACGATAAATTTAACAATAATCCTAAAGAAATAATTACAGAAGTCAAATATATAAAATATGTAGCAAAAGGTTATTCACGAGATTAACAATTTCTTTAAAAAAAACTTTCCCATATCAAAAACAAAAATATTTCACGATGTCACTCAGCTCAAAACTCCCATTAATATCTAACAAAATTCAAATCAGCTATATTTAGCTGTCCCCCCACGAGGGGTCGCATGTGGCACAAGGCCGAGTTTTACGTGGTCATCCCAGCCCGTAGGCCCGGCCAAAAATATAGCCTTTCGAACCCAGGCGGGTTCGAGAGCTGTCTTAACCTCCCCGAACGAAACCTTACCCTTCGGCAAAGCTTCGTCCGGGTTGCTCTCTGCTAATGCAGAGAGTTTGACAGACGGCGGTTGCTGTTAGGTTGGTACAGCTTACATCATAAATTAATGTCTTTTAGAAATCAAATAATTTCTTTATTTAGCAAAATACTATGTTTTTTTTTGCACAATGAGAAGGGGTTGGTCATCTGTAACTATCTTGTTGCTAGCTACTTCCATTCATGACCCACCACTTCTAACAACTAACATAAGCTCCATAAGAACTCATCCTTCACAACTCGATTTGAACATGTTTTAAAGCATTTCATCCCAAGTAAAGCGAGAGTGCCATTAGCACGCAAAGGTTTCCAGAGAGGGAAAGTAAGAGTAAAGAAGGGTGTTTGAGGAAAGGATAAAGAGAAGGACGGGGCTCAAGATCAAGCTATCAGATGTCGATTGAAATTACATTTAAATTTTGGAAGATTATACTTATGAGGGAAGCAAATAAAAAGAAGGGAATTCCAATGTCGGGATGTCCGAGAGACAAACTGTTGGAGAAAAGGGGCGGTTACATTTAACTGCTTTCACACTAAAAGGGTGGGACCGAGATACCAATATTGTAGCAGTTGAGGCTCCCGTGAAAATAGCTTGTCAGGGGCATATGCCATGAAAATATTTGTAGAAAAGACTGAGGGAAGCCACATCACGTCTGTGTGAAAAAGACTGGAACCGAGATGTCAGGTCAGGACCTATCACATTGCATATCCAACAGTATTCAATGCAAGGACAAATGATAGATTTGTAGATTTGAAGGCTATACTCGGACGAGAAAAAAACCTTCGGGTGCGACAAAGAAAGCCAACTTTTCTTTGCCGTAGATAAAGCTATTGATTCAATGTATTTGTTCCACCTCAGGTCAGTGGAAAACGTGAGACTAAGAAGGCGCAGTGTGACGCTCTCGTGAAGTTGAGCATCAGCCACGCTGACAGGAGGCAGGGAGGCTTTTCTATGGTGGGTAAATGAGAGCAGTTTCGTTTTGGATGCATTAAGGTTTAGTGATTTCCTGACCCAGTCAACCACAGATGCACCGAAACACCGCTTCTTCACAGGGGACTTAATAAAATACACATGATATATATATATATATATATATATATATATATATATATATATATATATATATATATATATATATATATATATATACATACATATATATATATATATATATATATATATATATATATATACAATTATATAAAAAAGCATATAAACGGTGGGAGGCTAATTTGGTGTCATAACTTTAAAGAAAATATGATATATCAAAATAAATCAATATTTCTATCTGTCTCCTAATAAGTGAATTTCTGAATCACCAAAACTCCGATTTGAGACGAGAAAATGTTTTATTTAATTAATTGGTTAATTTGTTATTATTATTATTAGTAGTAGTAGTAGTAGTGGTAGTAGCAGCAGTAGTAGCTGAAGTATCATTCCCTTTGATTTCGTGGTATAACTCATTTCTTTGCGGGTCCTAAGTAGAGACCTATGTTCAGAAATTGCATCATGGGATTTCCCATTGATCCTTATGTAAAAAATAAAAAATAAAAATAAAACAACCCAATAAGACACCTTTTTATATAGATAAAACCTTTCGTAAAGTGTGAGCTGTACTCGTGAGTAAAATCTTTTGTGTTTCTTTAAGGCAGGTGCTACCAGAAATTCCTTCAATTACTCCATCAAAATCTTTTCCAGTCAAACTCAGGGTCTCAATCACAACACTGGAATTAGTGATGTCTTCATATGACACATTTCCACTTCAAGATCCTTGTATCTTGATATATATATATATATATATATATATATATATATATATATATATATATATATATATATATATTTCAGATGTTCAAAGATACGTTACGGTCTACAGGAACTTCTATGAGGAAAGCACATTTTTGATCTTTGATCATGTAGCTGAGCCACTAACTTTGGTTGTTGTGTCTGTATGCATTTTAAAATGCCATTATATGTCACGATATTTTAACCAAGTCGGGGTGGTGTTCATAACCAATTTCCTTCCCGTAAAATTTGCAGATTTTTCACTGTTGATATTGGCCTACCCTGTCATGGCTAGTTTTTATATTTTCTGATCCATAGTCATTTCTTTCCAGATCACGACCAGAGACCTAAGTTCATAAATGACATCTTGACATTTTCCACTGAGGAATTAAAAAAAAAATCACACATTTTACATGGATAAAGCCCTTCATAAGGTGTGGGCTGTAATTATCGGAACAATGATTTGTATTTCTTTAGGGCATGAGCTAGCAGGACTCCCTTCAATGAGTCTATTGGAATCTTTTCCAATCAGTCCTCATGTGCCATATGTTTGACATTCCCATTTCAAGGTCATTGTATTTTTGATGATCTTCAAAGATACACTGCAGTAAGGAGGGACTGCCATGTCAATAAGAAATCACATTTTGTCCTTGCGATCTCTAATCACGATGTCTGCGTTATCAGTTGGATAGTTCTGTGTGTATTGTAAAGTCCCATATTATTATTATTTTTTTTATTTTCTTTGATTTCTGGCGTTTACACATTTCTTTCCGGGTCCCGCTCAGGGACCTAAGGTTATAAATGGCGTCATGACACTTTCCACTGACAAAAAAAAAAATAAATAAATAAATTACATAGATAAAGCCCTTCGTAAGGTGTGGGCTGTACTTGTCAGAACAATTTTTTGTATCTCCTATTTCTGTTATTATTTTTTCCTTCAAAGATATATTTCTGGCAATAATTTTCCTTTGGTGGTAATATTCTTTTTTAAAAAATGTATTGCTGATAATAATTCTTTTACAACGTATTTCTTGTATTAAAACCTATTTTTACACATTCATAGTGTTTTGATCCCAATTTGGGGGTTAACTATTTGCCCATAGCTGGGACCCTAACAGGTGCTACCACTCCGGGTCAGGGTGGACATGGGAACATCAGCAATTAATAGGTGGTTCCACGTTCCTAAAAACCTTCTGATCCAATTCTAAGCTTCTGCTAATCGTAGTTGAAGAAAATCTGAAGTAGACTGCGCGTGAATTAGCAAAACAGATCAATACAAATTAAACACTTCGCTCATAAAACACTTCCGTCCTGGGTATGACGATAAACTATATCCGCGTCCTG
>CAHIKZ030005066.1:1047500-1167500 GCA_903632075.3 Acanthosepion pharaonis
TATATATATATATATATATAGAGAGAGAGAGAGAGAGACAGACAGACAGACAGACAGACAGACAGACAGACAGACAGTGAGATGTTAAAATAATAAGAACAGTAAAATTTATAATCCGGTGTTCGTAACAATTATCTTTATTTAAAAAAAAACAGTGCTCAATACAAACAGTACAGCATAATATAATTATTTACTTTTTAAAAAATATAATTCCATCGCGACATAGAAATTTCTATGTTTCAAAACTGAAACTAAAATGGTAAATTTAATTATAGCAATTAAAACCTAAATTCCAGAGTTTCGTCCCATTGTCAAGCGATGCTAGGAATAAATTTCTAAGAAATTTACTTAATTTATAAACACAGACACTCTAAGTATTTTAAGTTGTTATGGTTAAGGAAAATTCAATCGATTTTGATCAAGGGTGGTTGAGTTTTAATTTCCCTATACAATTTACATATCAAATATATGTTACTTACAAAGTCAGGTTAAGTTTAGGTGGGGTGGGGTGCCTGCCCACAAACATATACATCCGTTATTCAGAGTGTCGTCTGGGTATTCCTTGACGAAAATTTGGGGATTTTTATTTATCCGCTTAATTCATATTTTTATACACAAAGATTTTCAAAAAGTGTCATATAAATATGTGTAAGTCATATTTTCAGTCCTTAAATTTTATTCCTACAGATTTAAAATACCATTTCTCCTTCTAATAACTAATAGACTATACGGTATGTGTTTTTGGTGTCTTCGTTCAACAGCCGAGAGGCGAGACGTAGATCGGTGTTGAAATTTATTTTCAAACATTGAGGGATTATACAGGGATTTGGGTTTCTTCAGAGAGTATAACTTCCGAATAAAGACCTCCAACCAACAGCATTCTTCGAAAGAGTAAATTTCCCTTGTTTGTTTATTCCTCGCATCGTTGAAAAAGAATACAGGCGTGTCCGAAAGTTCCGTCTTTCAAATTTATCTCTTCGTGTATCGTTTCAGTCAAAAGATTAATATGTAATAAATCAATTTTATTGACAATATTGTTATCCTTTTGTTGGCATTTTATTGTTCAAGTTTCATTAGCCGGGCTATATATTATAAGGGACACACGTGGCCCACATTTCATTTCAGTCATTTCATATATATATATATATATATATATATATATATATATATATATATATATGAGGATGGATAGCGGCTGGGATTGAGTTATCGGAGAGCCGAGTTCGAATTCCAGTCGGATCCATTACATTCAATTACGTGCTAATACTCTTGAAAAGATATGAATCCTCTTTTCTCCCCCCAGGTATGAGTAAATAGAAGAGCAGACTGGATTCTATAGCCTACGATGGTAACTGGTCTAGGAGAAGGACAACTCTGAATTCAAAACCTGCCTTATGTCCCGGATCTCTGTATTCGGCTCTTCAAGAAGCATGGTTAGTTCTGACCAAAGCCTTCACCACTATAATCAAATCATATATGCAGGTATCTAACTGTCGGTTCCTAGGAACTCAATTACTTGACCCTCATACGCCGAATAAAACGACTGGAGAGTCCAGTATACATATATATAAAACTCAATAATTGTTTCTCCCCTTATCCTCTTACCATTACCCCATCACTTCCGGCACTCTCATTTCCGGTGTTCTGGTATAATGGAGTAGTTTTCTGATTTTTACTTCCTTCCACTTGCCTGAGGAGACCTTATGGTCGAAAGGCTAGTTGCACAGTAGGCTGGCATTTTCTTATACATATATACATACATGCATATATATATATATATATATATATACCTAGTGAGCCAGACATACCTGCCCAGGTTTCACCTAAGCGGATCGTCGTTTGACTAGGTCTGCTCTACGGTTGTATTGAGCTCTTTTTAGTTAGTTGTTTATTTGTGTCGGTGTTTTTTTTCTTTGGGCTTTGAACCTGTATCTGTGCGATTTTTTCGACAGACTTTCATGTTCCTGGCTCTTTCTTTTTTTTAAACCTTTTTTCCTTCGAGATTGATTTGATTATTGGGCAAATCAAAAATTCGAAGGTTTTTCGAGACGAGTATAGTTACCTATATATATATATATATATATATATATATATATATATATATATATATATACTAATAGTAATACTCGTTTGAAAAAAAAAACAGATAGATCACCTTGTAGATACATCAAAACAAATCGGTACCCGAGGAAAAAATTGGAAATAAAGAAAGAACTAAAATATCCGAACAGGGCGAAATAAATCGTCCAGTGCTTACCCTGAAGATCCGTTTAGGTGAAACCTGGGTAGATTTTCCTGGGTCTTTAGAATTTATATATATATATATATATATATATATATATATATATATATATATAGCGAGAGAGAGAGAGAGAGAGACTACCACACCCAAACGAATCTGACAACAGAAGACAAAGATCATGCTTTTCCTCCTGAGACCAGTATAATGATGATGAGGCTTATGCTAGTGATATATTTATTCATAGTATGTATAAGAATGATCTTGAACAGAAAATCAATATCCTGTATCAAGTGTGCGAAGATAGAGGAATCCTGAAAAATCTTTCCAAAACAGAAAGTATTATCTGAAATTGAAATGAAAGCAATAATGGCACCTACCTTGAATTCATCATAAAAATTCAAGATGTGGAATTAGTAAATACAAAACACTTCAAATACCTCGGTGTATGCATCTGTTATAACAAATTTTGTGTAGGATAAACGAAAACTGAATATCGAATACTCTGCACCAGGGTAGTTTTTGCTACTGCAAAACATCAACCTAAAAACACGAGTTATGTTTTTGAATAGCCTCTTCAGATCGAGATTTCATCTGGTTATTATGCATGGTGCCAAACTCTCAGCTGTGTACAAACGCTTACAATGGGGAAATTTATTTTTTGAACGACTAATGACTGGGGTCTTGGCAAAGATCATGCTTCAGAATGATAAACAAAAAAAAAACTGTACCAAATAACAGAAATCACATCAACTGAAGACTACCAAGATTATCAACGACTAAAACGGATAGAACACGTAACAAATCGAAGAAAAAAGCATAGCATAATGAAGATACTGACTTTCCTAAGGGTTTCAAACAAAAGATTAAGATAACTTCTCCGGTGGGCCGCAAGTTCGAAAGTATGGAGCAACTAGTTAGGATCGAACTCACTATTCAGTTGTATTTGATCTAACAAGGCAAGCTTGTTAAACATTACATCACATCGAAGTGGCCAGTGCACCCAAGTATATAGACCGATTTAGAAAGCGTAACTTAGATGTAGCATGCACAAAATTAAAAGAAGAAAATAGCGACAATTTACCCATCGCACACTGTATATATATAATGCTTTACTGAGACTAGCTTAGATGCGATACAACGGTAAACAAACGTATACATATATATATATATATATATATATATATATATATATATATATATATATATATATATATATATATATATATATATATGTTTGTGTGCGTGTGTGTTTGCGTGTGGAGGCGATGTTATAAACATAAATCTTTCTTTTATTAATACTTATATAATACATAACGTGCATAAAATTATTGCGTGTGATTCTCTCGGCTAATAAGGAAGTTACATTATAAGCGCGAATGAAAAAGAAGCCATATGATGACTGCTATTCCTTCAATAAGATCCAGAAATATGAATTTTGATTTGAATCAGTCGATGATTAATTCAATCTTCAGAGGTCGACCAATGTCAAATAACCAGACTTTGGAAGCGGATATCAGTTAATAACTAATAATGAAATAGGTACCCAACAGCATTATTTTGCCACTGACGATATGTTTCGACACCTTGACTTCCAGATTGCAATTAGGTTGCATTCTTTGGTTTCTTTTCTTTTTTCTTTTTTTATTTTATTTTTATTTTTTATTTTTTTTGTTTGTTTGTTCATTTCTATAAGGAAAATGCAATTATATTCATTGCCAGGTAAAGGAGTTTTTGATATCTTGTCACGGAAATCTCCACTGAATCGCATTTCGAATTGATTTTCGATGAGCCTTCATTTTAGAGAACACGACTGCATCTGTTCATGTGATGCTGGCTTTTGTTAAGATTGAAAATTGACCTAACAAACTTTTACAGTGATTTCTGTTTGGGTGGCAGTTACTAGAGTGTGACTTTCTCGCTCACCCAATCTATTTTTCATCAGTCCTAGTGACAAGCTAAGAGATATTTTTGCCAACATTTCTGTCGATGGGAACAGTGCTGGTTTTGATTTGTTTTACGGCATATCAACTCATTATAGGTCATTTCATGACGAAATTTAATTTTCATTGGAGAATCAGCACTGTCTTTTAAAAAAATGTATTACTGGTACTTTTTTTTTCAAAAATGTGTTTTTTTTTGTTGTTTTTTTTACTTAATGTATAGGCGGTATTTTTTTTTTCCTTACAGAAATGAATTGCTGGTAATTTTTATTTCTATAAAAATGTGTTACTGGTACCTTTACTATAATTTTTTTTTATATACTTTCATAGTGTTTTGACCCCAGTATGGGGGTTCATTATTTACCCATAGCTGGGGCGCTAACTATTGCTACCACCCCTGGTCATGGTAGACCTGGTAACAACAGCAATTAAGAGCTGGTTTCATGTTCCACAAAATCTTCCAATCTGTTTATCGTCACACACAGGACGAACAGAATACTGGCATGATGATTAATGTCTTTTCCGAAAAAAACATTAGTAAGAAGGTTAGTAACCTGTGATTCAGAATTCGAATATGTTTGTTTGTTTGTTTGTTTTGTTTTGTTTTACGGCATATCAACCTCAATGGGTCATTTTTTCCGGTAATATTTTTGTTTTGTCAAAAATCTATTTCTGTTAATATTTTTACCCCAAAAACGTATAGCTGGTAATATTATTTTTTCAAAGAGGTATAGCTGGTAATATTATTTTTTTAAAAAAGAGGTAGAGCTGGTAATATTATTTTTTTTCAAAAAACGTATAGCTAGTAATATTATTTTCTTCAAAAACGTATTGCTGGTAATATTTTATAATTCTTTTTACCTCAGTTTCGGGGTTAACTATTTTCCCATAGCTGGGACCCTAACAGGTGCTACCACCCCGGGTCAGGATGCACCTGGGAACACCAGCAATTAGAGAGGTGGTTCCACGCTCCTCAAAACCGCCTGATCAGAGGCGTTCCTGTTGGACAGTTTATCGTCATACCCAGGACGCAGATATAATTTATCGTCATACTCAGGACATAGCTCGCATATGGTTTTACGATTTATGTTGATAATCGAAAACTTGCACCTGCCAACCTATATCTCTATTTGATAATCTATAATGATTCTACGCCCCCAAATTGTGAAAATGTAATCGTCGGCTTGTTCATTTACAACTGGAAATGCTTTGCCTACAAATTTGGAAATATGTGCTCGTCCATAAAAATGTTGTTTTAAAATATAAATATCATACAAACTATTTATGCCAATGAATAATTAGTTTAGTCAATGCAATGTACTAAATGTTCATAATAATAGAATAATTCTTAGTGATAGTATATTAAATATTCGTAAGAAAAGTAACTCACCAAATAACATTTATCTAAAAAAAATGCATTTTCATGAATAAAGATAATGAATGAATAATAATATAATAAAAATAATCAATAAAAAAACAAAACAACCAGCCAAAACTTGAAGGAGGAATTTGCTCTCACGAATGCAGGAATTGCCAGAAAATTTTAAACAAGAGACTATATGAACACAAAAGGGGCATTTTAAATAACAACACAAAATGCATTGGTTGTTCACCGTAACAAAACGGACCACACTTTTGATATGGAGAATCCTACTTTGATTAAAAGAGAAAATTATCCACTTTGACGAAAATGTCTGGAAATTGCCTTGATCGCTAGTCCAGCCACGAAAAATTTGCGTCCAGGCTCTTACAATATATATATCACCGTTCTTGGTAGATTTGAGTGTGGGATAGTCAAAGACAAAGCTGATGGAGAGAAAAAGAAAACAAAAAAGAATACAAATAAATTTGGCTAGATTGAAAAAAATATTCTTCCAAAAAATTTTGAAACTACCTGCTTCTCTCGTTTTGTGCGCATGCTTAGAAGTGGCAACGTCAACAAAGCCCAGTCCGATGAAATCCTAACGGATGAAACGCATCACAAAACTTTTCTAGATAATATAATAAACAATGAAAAACATAAGAATAAATAAAATGAATAATCATAACGTTCCTTAGCTTTCCTGGAACAACGAAAAACACATCCATTCATTACGTCATACAGCGTTTATCCCTTGTTTACTGTTTAGGATTGAGTTTCCGGTTCCTGCAAAGTATTTTCCTTCTGTTTCACTTCCACTAGTGACGTTATCGCCTTGCTTGGGATGATCGGATTTAAAAAAAATATGCCACTTTTATCTGCACTTGAGGTTATACAATTCTATTAACACAGATAAACAGTTACTGGGGAATAAATGAAGCTTGCAAGAACGATAAAAAGCAGCATTTCGTTTTATTTCGGCCCTCTGGTATTGACTGTCTCATGGCCGTGAAGCAGTCTTATTTTATGATGTTCTAGGTGAGTATTGAATTAGACGGTAAACATGGGTCTATTAGGTCTAGAGAAAAATATTCAACGGCGAATACTGCACAATGTTCAGGAAACATCAAATTAATAATTGTCCAATATTACTCACTACTCCATACGTTGCAAAACCAGTCAACCATCGTCTGAGAACCCTTTTTAACGTGTAAGGATTTTATTTTTGTGACAGGTAGAAAATATACAAGAGCAGAAATGTTATTAGTTCTTAAAAAAAATTGTATAGGGATGCTCATGAATGGAAATGGTGAGCGGAAAAGTCAGGCATGTTCATGAACGTGAGATGAAATATTACAGAGTAGGAGATTTTAAAAAAATTATATATATATATATATATATATATATATATTTATTTATATTTATATATAACGGGGTTATTTAATTTCTCTTTAATATTAAAAAACATTTGACTAAGATATATTTTCCAATTGTCTTTTTATCCCCTATATATAATATTATATATATATATATATATATATATATATATATAAATATATTTCTTATTTCATTGAATACGATAGGCAAGGAGCTTTGATTTCGTTTTTATAAAATTTCATGTGATCTATTGTGATTCGAGATGAAATTGTCTCAATGAATGACAAACGCAAAGAAATAAAGATAAGAAATTAAAGTATTTACACAATAATACAAAACTGTTAGTAAATGAACGTAGTAGCAATAATATATATATATATATATATATATATATATATATATATATATATATATATATATATACAGTCTCGAAGATATATTTTCCAATTGTCTTTCAATCACAATCTCCTATATATATATATATATATATATTTTTTTATAAATATATAAAATATCAGTTATATTTAACCATTTTATGATTGAAATATATAATATTTTGGTATATGTATTTTATACAATTTTTCATTTTGAATATTGAGTTCATATTCAGTTGATATTATTGAGTGATTTTTTGTTTTTTGATTTCGTTTTTATAAAATTTCTCATATGATCTATTGTGGACAAGTGAGATGAAATTCAGGTAGGTCTTCATGAACTGGGAACTAATTGAGCTATGGTCAGAAATGTGTAGCGTGAGTCTTCGTGTCAAACATGTTGTAGTGTGGCCTATATAATTATTTACAAATTTTGATTAATCAGAAATACAATTACACAATCGACATTTAAATTCGTAAAAATATATTTGTCCCATTTAATTTTGTTATCAGAGGTGAGTTATTTTTAACTATAAGGTTAGATGTTTTAAATTTTTTGTAATGAATAATTAACTTTTTTTGCTATTGTCAACTGGTGTTGTGCATTTTTCTTTTATAATTTTCTTAATTCTACTTACGTCTTGTTTATAATTTTTGTTCATTTGATTTTTATGAAGAAGACTCTCTCTCTCTCTCTCTCTCTCTCTCTCTCTCTGTTTTAAATGTATGTTGGTAAGTGTAATAACTTTTATGAATGCTCGATTTTTGTCATTTTCTCTTTCATCTTACTTTGTATATTTAACTTAAATCTTTGTTTTAAACTTTCTGTAAATATTTTGTGAAAAATTTTGTGTGAATTGATTGGATGGTTTTTGAAATATTAGAAAAAAGTTATCTCAATAATAATTTGGCACGCAGTATATATATATATATATATATATATATATATATATATATCAGGAGGTCAGTTTAATCCGCTACCTTGGTTTCAACCTTACGTTATCGTCAGGCGATTTTTTATGAAATGACCACCTAATTTTTTTTTTTATTTAAAAAAAAATAAAGCATACAACATTATTATTGTCAAAAATAAATAAACAAAGGCACGGCGTTGGGTGTCATGGAAAGGGTAAAGGATGAGGTGCAGGAGAAAAAGAAGAAGTGGGAAAGGAAGAAAAGCAAGTGTATTGTAAATGTATTGGGGGTAGGTTTTAAAAATTCCACTTTTTTATCCAGTCTCATACGCACTTAAGAACAGATTTGTGATATGTAAGCAAGGGTTTAAGACCTCGGATTTCTGGTTTAAAACGTTTTTGGATCCTGAAATGTCATAATCGCTATTTTTTTTCTGTTGGCAGAGGTTGCAAATATGGTTGTGGTTGTTGTATAGTTATGATTTTTTTTTTAATTTGACATTTTATCAACGGATGCCTGTTGTTGTTTTTTTCTTTTAAATCCTACACAGCTAGTTTGGTAGAGTGCCTAAGATATTGCTTACGTATCGGTAATTTTTTCTTAAGTGCATATGAGGCTGGATAAAAAAAATATAATTTAAACGCCCCCCCCTAGGGATACATTTACAATACACTTTCTTTTCTCCTCTTCCCCCTTCTTCATTTTCTTCCTCATTCTCCAATCCCCTTTATATTAAACCCAACGTCATGCGTTTGTTTATTTATTTTTGAAAATAATAATATAGCGTTTTTTAGTATTTTTTTTTTTAAATAAAAAAAAAGTTAGGTAATCATTTGTTAAAAAAAATGTCGCCTGAGGATACCGTAAGATTGAAACCAAGTTAGTGGATTCAAATGGCCTCCTGATTTTTAAAGTTAAAAGCTGCACATGTTATTTTTTACTCTTGTTTTTTGGGGTTTTTTTTTACACATGGATTGAGCACTATTTAATACTTCTGTTTCCTGGTCTGATTAAACTCTGACCATTAACCTTTTATGTATATATATATATATATATATATATATATATATATATATATATATATATATATATATATGATTATCATTATTGTTTTCGTCTGTGTAATGTTTGATATATTGAAATGTAATTGTCATCTTTGATAATGGCTTATGTAAAGCCGAAAGCTTAGATAGGATTTAAACATGTATCAATATGGTGATTTCCTTTCGTCTTTCAATGATAACGTTATTAAGCTTATCAGACGATATGAAAGGAACTTATTTACGCACAAGCTGTCCAGACCGAGGTTGAAAAAAACAAAAAACAAATTGGATCCCGTAAATACTGGAAATCAACAAACAAATTAAGAACGGAGGTAAAATGGCCGTGCCCACAATTATAAATATCCCCGAGGTGATATGGCGAACCTCTTCGCTTCCATCTTTGCCTCTAACTCAACGTTAGATGACAAAGACCATCCCTCAAGTCCCCAAGTCTCACTGAGCACAATCTCAGTAATATTACCGTCACAGCACGTGAAGTCTCTAGACTTATCAAAGAAAGCCACTTGTCCAAAGTTTCGGTTTCCTTAAGATCATTAACCCGATACTATCCCCAATCCTAGCAAAGGTATTCAACCGCGGCTTGAAAGATAAATCCTACTCAAACCTGTTTAAAGTGAGAAGCGTATTCGAGTATCCTACTTAACATCAGTAAGCTTCTTGAGGACATAATCAATAAGAAGGTCGTCGAGCACCTAGAAAAGAAGAAACTCTTCAACGAAGTGCAGTTTGGGCTATGATCGGCCCGATCCACTGCCGACGTCATAACTGCCATTACTCACAAAATCAGGGAGGTTCTTGACGAACATACCTCAAGGACCATAGCACTAGATGTCTCACTAGATGTCGCTTTAGTTATGGAATCATAAGAAGGGTCTTTTCGATCATAAATCCTTCCTAACAGGCATGTCCCTGAAGGTAGTTATCAGTGGCAGATCATCCGGAATCCTAGAAGCCAACGTAGGCGTCCCCCATGGGTCATTCCTCGGACCAACCCGCTTTTTGATCTACATAGATGATTTGCCTAAGAGTATACTCAAATAATTTGTAAACATCTATTCCGATGATACGACTATACACGGACGAACCTCTAAAGATCTCGATGGCCAGAGATTGGTGACTGAACTTTTCTCCGATCTTGCACAAACTATCCAATGGGGGAAAACTGGTTTGGTTACATTCAATGCCTCGAAGACCAAACTAGCTACATTTCATCATCACAGATCTGATCCTGAACTACCGCCAATCAGGGGGGGGGGCTTCTCGAGGAAGCACCGTGCCTCGAAAGTCTGTCATACCCGACCACAAGTGGAACTTGTATATACAATACATTGCTAAGGATGCAGGCAAAATGCTCGACACCCTGTACCGCTTAAGTAAGTACTTGACCTCTCCTTATATCCGTTACATTTATAAGCGGCAGGTCAGGCCAAAAAACGACGCTAACGGTCAGAGAATGGCAGACGCAGATCGTAAGTTCAAGATGCGGTTCAATGACGTCATAGACCAAAGTATTACAACAGAACCAATGTCTAGATGCAATGTAATGTGTTGTGACTAGTTTGAAATGTAATTTTGTTGAGTGTGGGTTGCTTCGTTTTAATGTAGATGGCTTCCAATATGTGAAGATTGTTTTACTCTGTGCATGTGTGAGTATTATTGTTGCCAAATAATATCTGTCTAATATTATGTACAATTGATGGCATGGAGTTTTCATGTGAATTGGATTGAGAGATTGACCGTTACGTAATTTAAATTAAAAAAAATTGGTTAACGCAATGAAGGTGCATACCATATATTTTACGGTGATTACTGATTTTTATTTTACAAAAACAGAAATGTATTGTATTTAAAATTGACGGGACTTATATTTTATATTTAAAATAAACGGGTATATATATATATATATATATATATATATATATATATATATATATATATATATATACCCTGCTTCCTATATATTTTCTTCTTTTTTCTCTTTGTCTATAAAAAAATATATTCAAAATTATTGCTATCGCTCCCTCCCTACTCTAATTTCGGCCATATCTGTCGTCCTCCTCCTCCCCCTCTCTCTATCTCATTACATCAACTTAAAAGTACCCCTCAAAAGTGTATAAAAATAATACGTAAATTTAAGACCATTTTTTTATGCTTGGAAACGTGTTCTGAAGAACCAGGAAAAAAATACCTTCCTGGGGAAATAAAATATAATCAATAGACCGTTGTCTGCTTTTTTAATTAAATATATATATATATATATATATATATATATATATACGCAATGTGTGTGTGTGTGTGTGTGTGTGTGTGTGTGTGAAAGGTGTATAAATATAAATAAATATATATATGTATAATTATTTATATATTATATACCTGATGAAGCGCTCAATATTAGAGATAGAGCTAACATATTTGGTTGATATATATATATATATATATATATATATATATATATATATGAAATAAAAAAAGCTCTTCTCTTTAAAACTTCTCTCTGATAAATTTTAATTTACCTTCACTTTTAGGCCTTCCTGTTCTTCTCGAATGAGCTTTCATTTGCTTCTCACATTCATGCCCACTATCATACATACACTCTCACTAAAGTTTATTTTTTATTCTCGGGGTTATTTTTTATTATTTTTTTTAATTTGTAGACCTGATGAATTGGATGGTAATTACGATTCCAGTGTAATCAATTATAACCATGTGTTATGCTGTGGCGAACAATTTTTTTATCTTCCACCGAATGAGTTTGAATCGCTCGTCGCCACTGTTATGCTGTGGCGAACAAATTTTTTTTCTTCCACCGAATGAGTTCGAATCACTCGTCGCCACTGTTATGCTGTGTCGAACAAATTTTTTTTTCTTCAACCGAATGAGTTCGAATCACTCGTCTCCACTGTTATGCTGTGTCGAACAATTTTTTTTTCTTCCACCGAATGAGTTCGAATCGCTCGTCGCCACTGTTATGCTGTGGCGAACAAATTTTTTTTCTTCCACCGAATGAGTTCGAATCACTCGTCGCCACTGTTATGCTGTGTCGAACAAATTTTTTTTTCTTCCACCGAATGAGTTCGAATCACTCGTCGCCACTGTTATGCTGTGGCAAACAATTTTTTTTTCTTCCACCGAATGAGTTTGAATCACTCGTCGCCACTGTTATGCTGTGGCGAAAAAATTTTTTTTTCTTCCACCGAATGAGTTCGAATCGCTCGTCGCCACTGTTATGTTGACGAGAGATGATTTTGTTGTTTGCTCTTCACGTGAGAGTTCGAAACTTTGTTGTTGTTCAAACTGGATTTTGATAAGTTCCATAATGGTTGACTTAAGATCTTCCATGTTAACGTATTTTTTGTGTAAACTGATATTCTGTAGCCTGTGCTCGCCAAAAAAACTTTCCTTTGTTGTCAGTGAAATTTGATCGTCGTCCACTGTTACGTACGACGGATAGCAGAAAAAAAGAATATCTCCGAGTAGGGCGTTTATTTTTCTTTAAGGGTTTTCCAGATAGCCACTTGTTATGTGTGACGTATAGCAAAAAAATAAGTTCTTCGTGTATAGAGTTCGTATTTCCTTTTTAGGGGCTTCTTCGTCGTCACTTGTTATGGTCCGGTTCCTTGTACCACGTTGATAGTCCAAGGTAGAACTCGAAGGCGGATATGGAATAACACAGATATATTACAAACAGGAATATATACAGAGAAGTAGAAAGTGTTAGTACGAACAATCAGGTTTAGTAGTAATTTTCTGAACACGACTCTGTTTCGGATTGCCTCTGACTCGACTCTGACTCGACTGACTGACTCTTGACGGACCTCACTCCAGACGGAACAGTATTTAGTCACCCCCGCCCCACGAGGTCATCATATGGCACAAGGCTCCCCAAGAGAGACTCTGCCCTTCGGCGTAGCCTCGTTCGGTTTCCTCCCCGCCTAAAGGCAGAGTTCAACCGATCAGCCTGTCAGCCGGTCGCCCGACTTCGGACTGAACGGTATTTAGTCACCCCCCCCACGAGGACATCATGTGGCAAAAGGCCGGTTTAACGTGGGATCTCCCAGCCCGTGGGCTCAGCCACAAATATGCCCTTTGAACCCGTATATATATATATATATATATATATATATATATATATGTGTGTGTGTGTGTATGTATGTATATATATTTAGATATTTTATATATATGTGTGTGTGTGTGTGTTTGTTTGTGTGTATATATTAACCACTAAGAGTATATATATATATATATATATATATATATATATATTCTGTCAATTTACACTTATTTCTTTTTTTCGTCTTCATCATCATCATCATCATCATCATCATATTATTATTATTGTTATTGCATCAGGCGCCATAACTTAACAATTTGGTTCCAGGAAGATACGTATAGACAGTGTTTTGTGTCTGAAAATTATGATATTCCAACGTGATGATGTTAAATATAGTCTTGCTTCGTTCGCATCTCCAATTACTCGAAATGACAAGAACATTCGACTGCAGATTCCGCAATGAAATACAAGACGATTGCTTAGATGTACTCCTTCTGAGTTGGAAACGAACGACAGATTAAAATCGCTCAAGCAGTAACTGTTATATTCTATAATATGTACTGAAACTTTTATAATTAATTTCCCTACAATTGAAGATATGAAATAGATAGCGGCTCGGAATAAAAAAAATGAATTGCGAAGTCGTGTTCGAATTCTAGTTGTGCTTGTTACATTCACTAGCGCGCAAATCCATCTTCCACCCAACTTATGTGTTAATATGATTTGTATCCTGAAAAATCATTGTTATTCTTAAAAAAACATGTTACAAAAATATTTGCTTGAAAAAAATAATTTTTCTTACAATCTAAAATAGGTTCCGCCTTTTGATCATACCCAATGTGTCTTGGATATGACGATAAACTACATCCGGCAGTATGGCCTCTGATCGGAAGATTTTGAAGAGCGCAAATCACCTCTTCCAGGTCCACCATGACTCAGGGTGATAAAACTTGTTAGGCTCTCTGCTACAGGCAAATAATGACCCCTTACAAAAATCAACAGTACATTTTTATAATAAAATGAACAATAATAGATTTTATAGCACAACGACAATCAATGCAACACTAAAAAAATATAAAAATACATTTTTACAGTAAAATTACCAACAATACATTTTATGATGTACTAACTAAATATCTAAAAATACTTTACCTTGAAAGTATAAAATTATGTACAAAATATATATATTTCGGTATTAAATAACCCATAGAGGTGTTGATATGCCACTAAACAAAATCAACCAACCAACCAACGTAAAATTCTAAGTTGGTACCTTTATTTACGTTGTACTAAACTCGTATCTTCCTGACTCGTTTTTTTCAATATCTTCTGACCATTTTGCTTAAAGTTTGTTGATTTCAATTGAAAAGGTTTCCAACAGATCACAATGGTATTTTCACTTTCACTTTCACTTTCACTTTATAATGTATAATTGTAGTTTACAAATATAGAAAACAAAATTTGTCAGTTAAATCGCCGCTTATGCTTTCAACTTCATTTCATAACCTTTCAATAAACTGCATGCAAATACGAGAATTCAGACGAAGCAGCAACATTTGAGAGGAATAGGATACAACAGGGAATATTGTGTTTTCTTCGATGGAAACATTGTGTTTTCTCGTAGATAAGCCTTATGTCCACTTGGAGGGAAGCATTTTTGTTTGCTTGGAGGCAAGTAGTGACTTCTGTTCTCTCTCCCTCAGAGCCGCTTCAGAAAATAATAAAGGCCAGTGTATTTTCCTGTTGCCCCGTCCCTCTCTTTCCACACTCATGAATTGCTATTTTCTTCCCGCAGGTGTTATTGTAACATATTTTTCCCTTATGCACCTGTCTTATTTTACCATTTTTAAAGTTATTATAATATTATGAATATTTCAAAGGCAAATGCCAAAGAGGCGTTTTATTTTTTCCATTTTTGACATTCTGCGTCCTGAAGTCCGAAACAGGAACATTTCATTTGAAACAAAGAAAACAGTTGAACTATGTAATATCAATGCTCCGATGAATGCTAGCGAAGTGTAGCTCCTTTCCTCACCGATGGAGCCGTGACTTGAGGAAACAAGGATGTACTTCTACAGAAGAATGCTTAGAATATCATAGACATCGTGATCAAAGACCACAAAATCAGAATGCGATTTCTTTTTGAGATGGTAGCCCCTTCAGATTGTAATGTATCTTTGAAGAGCTTCAAAAAACTATCAAATACAAGGATCTTGAAGTGGAAATCTAAAAAATGTAGCACTTGACGACATCAATAATTCTTGTTACCCTCGGAGTGATTGGAAAATGAAGGGATTCCTGGTAGCCCATGCCTTAAAGAAATACAAAAATTGTACTCACAAGTACAGCTAACACTTTACGAAGATCCTTATCGATATAAAGTGTGTGATCTTTGTTTTTTTTTAACAAAAATGATCAGTGGAAAATGTCCTGAAGCCATTTCCGACTTTGGATCAATGGTTGGGAAAGAAATATGTATAGGGCAGTAAAATAAGGATGACAATAATAAAAACCAATAAAATAAAAACATACTCTAATATTACACTAGGAATGACTTTCATTACTTCTTATATTTGACTGGGGGTGTTAACACGCACATGTTTCTTTCATGTGAAATTAAGACGGGCTACACTAAATATTCACTAATGCAAATTTACTTGCCATTTTCTTGACTATAAACAGATGTGCACGTCTCCTAGTTGCTGATGCATATTGTAAGTTAATGAGCGGGAGTAGAAGTGGAGCATTATGGCCGAATGCCTAGATAATTGTTTTATATTTAACTTCGAATGATGAGACAGCTGAAGTGATTATATACTTGGGATCAGCCTCAATCACTAAACGTCTAGTTTAAGGATCCTGAACGTATTTCTTTTAACTAGGCCCCACCTGCAAGTTCATGCGTTGCTTTTTATCAAAACCTGCCCACTACAACGCGCACATTTGTCTGGGATTCATGTGTCTGGGTATTATAATGTGTATATGAGGCTTCGTATATTTGTGCCCTAGCATCAATTTGTTCGTATGCAAAACTCTCACTCAATAATCAAAACTCTCACTTAATAATAATAATAATGTAGAATTGCTGCTCAACGCATACCTCGGTAAATATGTTGTGCATTTAATATTAGAATAGAGAAAATTGTTGGGAACTTAATGCACCACAAGTTATGCAGAATCATGACGTTACCATCCACTGGAATTTCAGCGTTCAACGACCAAACATAATTATGGAAAATCACGTTGAAAAGACATGTCTTCGGACAAATGTCGCAGCTGCAGCCGACAGAAACACGTCTTTGAAAATGTTTGGCAAACTAAGTAGATATAATGACCTCGAGATAGAAATCAGCTTAATGTGTCATCCCAAGACAAAATCTCCGTTTTTATTGGAGCTTTGGCAATAATATTAAAAAGAGCAAACAAATACGCGAATCAAGTTTCCTGTTGGCCCTAAATTATGTGAATTTTAAAATAAAAACTCACACTCAGAGTTACTTCTCACATCTTCTGTAGATTTCTCTCCATAAAGTTACCACAATTACATTATATTTTCTTTCTGTTTGAAAGGTACCTCTTGTCTTGGGGCTACTCGTACTACAGAAAGCCAAGGCAAAGCACAATACTAATACTACTATTAATAATAATGATAATGATTAGCTGATTCGTTTTCTACGGCTTATCATTTGCAGGTTATTTAAAGCCAGAAAATATATTTAGATTGGAAGATTTTTTTTTAGTTAGGTTTAGATTTATTTTTTACGGCATATCAACCTCAATGCGTTATTTAATGCCGACATTTTTTAGGGTGAGTTAGTATAAAAAGAAAATATATTCTTTGTCAGAAATCAGTTTGTAGATCGGGTTTCATTGACGTATTTTGGGGGTCTTTATCGAGAATCAAATGTATTGCTGGTAGTATATCATTTTTCAAAAACGTTTTGCTGGTATTTTTACTATAAAAATCTATTTTAATACTTTTATAATGTTTTGAACCCAGTTTGTCGGTTAACTCTTTGTCTATAGCTGAGATCCTAACAGGTGCTACCGCCCCGGGTCAGGGTGGATCTGGAAACAGCAGAAATTAAGAGATGATTTCACGTTCTCAAAACCTCCCGACCAGAGTCCTGCCTAGGATGTATTTATCGTCATAACCAGGGCGACATTTTTTTTAGGTAATAATGATTTATTGATACAAATTCTACTATTTAATCTATAGCTGGGAGGAGAAGAGGTGGATTCAAAACGTTCCCCAAGGGTGTTTGCGCGTAAGTGAATATAAGGAACTCAAATGGAATTTGAACCTGGTTCTCCGATTAACAATTCCCAGCCATTAGCCATTACACTATCAACTTTTTTTCAAGGAGTTATCGAATTAGGCACCGACTAGGCATGACATTGCTTAACTTCGGTGATCAAATGGGAACCCGTGTTTCAACGTGATATGGCCCTTAATCCTAGTAATAATCATGACGTTGCTTGAGTAAATAATATTATATTTGTTATGGGATCTTACACATAATAATAATAATGGACTATTCCATACTTAATAAATACTGCGCCTCAGGAGTAGGCAAGGGGTCAGTCGACACAGTACTTTCTGAGCGACTGTTCGGTTAAACTCTCTTCCTACGGACGGGAGGAACCCGAAGGAGGCTCTGCCGAAGGGCGGAGTCTCTTTCGGGGAGGTAAACCGGCCCTGAACCCGTTTATACTGGTTCAATGGGCATATTTTTGGCCGAGCCCACGGGCTAGGAATGCCCACGTTAAAAAGGCCTTGTGCCACATGACATCCTCGTGGGGGGGGTGACTGAATATCGTCAGTCGTTCAAGTCTCGACCGGCTGTTCGGTTGAACTCTCTGCCTTCGGGCGGGGAGGAACCCGAAAAAGGCTACGGGGAGGTAAACCGACCCTGAACCCGTTTATCAGAGGCCATATTTTTGGCCGAGCCCACGGGCTTGGAGATCACACGTTAAACCGGCCTTGTGTTACATGACGCCCTCGTGTGTGTGTGTGGTGGGGGGTGACTGAGTATCGTCAGTAGTTCAAGTCGAGTCAAGAGTCGAGTCAGAGGCAGTCCGTAAACAGATTCGCGTTCAGACAATTACTGAAAGACATTGGAATAGTAATACTGGTCGAGACTACATTGTTCTTTCTACTAAACCTGATTGTTCGTACTAACACTTCTACTTCCCTGTATATATTCCTGTTTGTAATATAACTGTGTTCGCGTTCTTTTTTATTGGTTCTACCTTGGACTATCACAGTGATACAAGGAACCGGGCCATAACAATATTGTAGGGTGAGTAGGTTTGAAGAAAAAATATGATGAAGTATGTGAGGGTCTCAATTTCGTATATTTCTGAGTCGTATTTTCGAGCCAGGGAACGATTTCTTTTTACACGCTCTGATCAAAAAGTATCGAGAGCTAAAGTACGCAGCGTGAAGGCGCTTGGCACGGATTGACCCTGCACTCTGCCGAGTATGCACACTAAATTACAACGTTCTCGCTCAATTTTTATCTTGTAGAAGTGCTTGGAAGGAATGCATGTATAGTGTGGTCGTCTCATCACACCACAGATGTGCCTTCGGTGATCATGACTTGTGCAGCAGGTTTGGCCAGGTACAACATTACCTAGGCCCGACAACCACCTCATCACCACAGAAAATTCAAATCCCACCTGCAAAGAACAGGATTTAAAGTCGTTGAGAAAATTCCAGATAATGTGTTGAGACAGCTTCTTGCTATTCCAAAAAAGGAATTACGGGAATGCTTCCATCAACGGAAACGACGCCAGATATCGAATAAAGTGTGTGACTTTAGAAGAAAGAGGCTGCTTCAAAGGAGATTAAATGCCGAATTGATATACGCTGTAGTTTTCTTTTTATAGAACAAGTCCCGAAACTTTTCGATCGGCCTTCGTACATGCCGTCAAATTCGGTTCTTTTGTTACAATAACGTTCATGAAGATATTTTGGTAACGTCGATATCATCTGCTGTTATGGCTTTAAGTCTCGTCTCTTTCATTTCAATCTAATTGTTTTTGTGGTATGTATTATCAATTTTATTATAACACCACTCCACAAGAGTCATCAAATTGTGACCAATCTCCTCAAGTTTCAAGATTTGCTATAAATCCTCTCGCCGGGAAAATGTTTTAAAATAATATTAATCACAAACCCCAGAGGAAAATCCTTCAGGCAGACCTCAATTTAGTAGAGGGCTGGGGTCATTACGCGGCTCCCGAGGCTTCACCAAAATGGGAAGTGCCGAAAGAGCTTCAGTAATTCTTCCAAAGTATTGCGGTTAAACCCACTTTAAACATTGACCTTGTGTCACTTTCGGTAGCGGCGTTGGATGCACTGAAAAATCCACTTCCTATTTTCGCCTATATCAATTTTCCTGGTGTGAAAAGAAAAGGTTCAGGTGTACTTCAGAATATGGATCCGATTTCGGGCGAGGTCCTGTTATCTCTCTATTTTTATAAGCTTTAATCGTGTAATATTTATGATATTCTTTGTTAAGAAATACGGATCTCATTGCTGAGACATCCTGATCCGTTTGCATCTCAAAATCACAAATTATTTTTGTCATGGGTCCTTACCTACAGAATGAGATCTTCCTAACACTATGTATACTACGCCTCTCAAGAGAGAGGGACGAATCGAGTCGAGCCGATAGTAGTTCACAATGACTGACAGTCATAATAACACCTTCTGCATCTTGTATTATTATTTCGTGTAATATACCTTCGTTATTTCTACTCTTGTGTTCGTGTTGTTCTTCCTTGGTCCTAACCTGGACCATAACAATGTTATTTCTTTCTTCTCAAATTAATCCTTTTTTTTATGTCAATCCCGATTCATTTGCACTATTCTCAGGGTATTGGGGTCTACCTACCTGCCTAGCCTATACTCTGCTCCATTCGCATATGATGAGATTTCGTTATACACACACACACACACACACACACACACACACACACACACACACACACACATATATATATATATTATCGAATAAAGAACAAGTAGGAAACAGACCTTAATCTAACATGTTTTCACCTTATTAAAGCTAACGCCAGAGATCAAGATAGAAATGATCAAAAATGCTAAAAAAGCAAAGCGAGGCAGATTAATGGTATGTTGTAATTCGCTATTTCTTATTGGTTAGATACGTGTCACGTGCAATGAAGTAACAGATAATGTCCAAATATGAGTGACAAACATTCTGGACGTTAAAGAAAATAATAAGGTCTGAATTTATATATATATATATATATATATATATATATATATATATATATATATATATATAATATTTGCAATACGTGTATATTTACAGAGAATAATTAAAATTGTTATACTTACATAAAGGTTTCCAGAAAATATCGTTTTATTTTAACCGGTTTAGCTTTTAGCTTTCCAAAAATTCTACATCGGTTTATCAGATTACTACATTCTGCCGCTTAAGAAAAAAAGAAAAATCAAAGGGTGTGACTGGTTTGTAAGAACATTAGGTGTTTTTCAAAATCTTATTATATATACAGCAAGTTTTTTCTACAGAGTTTTACTTTTACACGCACGCACATACACACACACACACACACATCTATCTATCTATCTATCTATCTATCTATCTATCTATCTCTCTCTCTATATATATATATATATATATATAGGCAGCATATCTTAAATCAAGTATATTTGATTAAATAATCTAGACATAACATCTCTATTTTCTTTAATCCTCTCATATTCATGGATCAATTTCTTAGTGATATTACCAAATTGATTACGAAAGACGCCATAGTTTGGGTTATTTCTTTTATTTTTTCAAGTATTTTCAATCTCATTCAAGATCATCTTTAGGGGTGAAATGCGCAGAAAAAAAATGTAATTAATAGTTGTGATTTTTTTTTGTAAATAGTGCATGTAACGCACTCCATTATAGTCAATTTAAAAATTAACGTTAAATGTAAGGGAGGTAACTTAATGTATCTTTTTTTTAATACTCGTATTTTTAAATGGTCAACCTACAAATTGAAAAAAAAATTTTTTTACAATTTCAACACACCAAAACAGTGCTTTTGAGTTTGAGGTTTTAGTAGCTCCTGTATTCGCACACATATTTTGATTATATTGATGAAAGTTTGCGAAGAAGCATCCACACTTTTCGGAAGAACCAAATACAGAGAATTGGTGCGCATAAGACTCCAAACGACCCTCCTCAGATTTTGAATTCAGTTTTCCTTTACCTAGATATACAGTCTGTCCTGCTATTCACCTGTATTTGGACAGCGACTAGAAATCGGAGAGCTGAGTTCGAATTCAAGTCGAGTTCGTTACATTCGCTTTCGCGCAAATATCTTTAGGAGAGATATGAATCCATTCCTCCTACTATTACATCTACTGCTACTACTTCGACTACTACTAACGATGCTTCTTCAATATTACCGAATATAATTTCGTCATACTTTTCAATTTAATTTGTACATTATTTAGGCGCGTAGATGTGAGTAAAAATCGTCACATTAAAATAAAATAAAACCAGAAACGTTCAGTCAGATACTTGTAAAATACGTGCTTCCTGGTAATGGAATTCGCATCCGTTGTCACGATGCACGTTCTACTATCGGCCATTTTGTTCCTCTGTTCAAAATGACGCTCTGTAATCATTTTAAGCGCGAATCAATCATGAAGTTCCGACAGAGCAGGGCTTATATTCCTACTTTGGGGAATAATTCTTTTATGGAAGGCAGTGGCGATGCCAGGTGGATATGATTGCGTGAGCTTCACACGTACAACTCTCTCGAAGAAATTGCAAGGACGATGATTTGCACTTTGAAATGTTTTATAGTTACCGATGCAACAGATGTGTTTCAATGTCCGCCAGTTACCTTCCTCTCCTTGTATTTCCAAGTTTACTTAACTCCCCCTGAATTTTGAATTGTCTTATAATGCTTTTTACAGTTATCTTTTTACTATAATTTGTGGAAATAAGTGGAAACGGATGAGCAATAACGTAACAGTACTAGACATGGCCAGTGGAACGAGAACAGTCTAACCTCGGAGATTAAATAAAGGGTTTAGTTCAGAATTCCCTGTATGTTGGCCAGAGTGATATATACACCTGAGGAAGACTGGAGAACACAACGACCAAAACGTTGTGACAACAACAAAGATGAAGGCAATAGTCCGAATATAAATAGCGTAGCTTACAAAACTACACCCTGAGACGTCTGCTTTTCAAATAACAATAAATGAACAATCCCAACCGAAATTAAGTATAAAGTCACCCTTTTGAAGAATTCTTAATTCCTGGACGCCCTTATGTTTATGTATATTTATTACCATCAGTCCCAAGATAATTTTTTTTTAAATATATTACTGTCATTTTTTAATGTATTGCTAGTAAATTTTTATTTTTATTGCTGGTATTTTTTATAAATTTATTGCTGATATATTTTTTTAAAATTTATTGCTGGTAATTTTTTAAATGTATTGCTGGTTTATTTTTAAATATATTGCTTGTAATTATTTTTTTTTAATGCATTACTGTTATTTTTTAAAAATATATTGCTGGTAATTTTTAAATGTGTTGCTGCTAGTTATTTTTAAAAATGTATTGCTGTTAGTTTTTTTTAAATTTATTGGTGGTAATTATTTTTAATGTATTGGTGGTAATTATTTTTAAATATATTGCTGGTATTTTTTAAATGTATTGCTGGTAATTTTTAAAAAATGTATTACTGTTAGATTTTTTTTAATTTATTGCTGGTAATCTTTTTAATATATTGGTGGTAATTATTTTTAAAGGTATTGCTAGTAATTTTTTAAATGTTATTACTGGTAATTATTTTTAAAGGTATTGCTAGTAATTTTTTAAATGTTATTACTGGTAATTATTTTTAAATGTATTGCTAGTAATTTTTAGATGTATTGCTGGTATTTTTATAAATGCATTGCTGGTAATTTTTTAAATGTATTGCTAGTAGTTTATCCAAAATATACTGCTGGTAATTTTCTTTTAAATATATTACTGGTAATTGTTTTTAACCCTTTGACCCCTGCGTTCCTAGACAATTTTCACCCTTCTTCCTGGTCTCCTGTGTCAAAATTCGCAAAAGGTTGGTATTATTATTATTATTATTATTATTATTCGTTTCACGGTATATACAAAAAATAGTTCAACCGGTGGTTAAGCATGACGTCATTTTTCTCTACCACCAGTAAGTTTTAAAATGTATTGCTACAAATAGTAATACTTCATCTACATTACCGAATATAATTTCGTCATACTTTATAATTTAGTTTGTACATTATTTAGGCAAGTAGATGTGAGTAAAACCTGTCACACTAAAATAAAACAAGATCAGAAGCATTCAATCAGATACTTGTAAAATACGTGCTTCCCATTAATAGAATTAAGGCTTAATTCTTTTTAAAATGTATTGCTTCTAATAATAATGCATCTCTTACATTACCGAATATAAATTTGCCATACTGTACAATTAAAGTTGTTCATAATTTCGGTGTATTGCTGGTATTTTTTCAATGTATTTCTGGTATTTGTTTTAAAAAAAGTATTTCTGGTAATTTTTAAAAAATGTATTGCTGCTAATTTTTTAGTGTGTTGCTGGTAAATTTTTTAAATGTATTACTGGTGTTTTTGATGTATTGCTGGTAATTTTACTATAAAAATCTATTTTTATACTTTCATATTCTTTTGACCTCAGTTAACTATTTGCCCATAGCTGGGACTCTAACAGGTGCTAGAACCCTGGGTCAGGCTGGGCCTAGGAACAACATCAATGAAGAGATGGTTCTATGCTCCTCAAGACCCCCTGATCAGAAGCCTTGCTGTCGGATGTAGTTTATCGTCATACCCAGAATATTTAACATTGCATTCATAAGATACAACATTTCTCAAATATCTGTTGGAACTTCTATTTCCATTAATGTTCTTTTTTTTTTTTTTTTTTTTTTAATCAGTTCACCGCAAGAAAGGCGATAATACCGCTAAAGCTGAAGCGACTACTTGGAGTGAAAGAGAATGAGAATAATTTACAAGAAGCCGGAAACCCAATTCTAAACAGGAAACAAGGGAAAATTTCTACTTTTGTTCAAAAGACAGCGAAGGTGTGTGAACCGGGTGGTAGTTAATGCATGTCTTAAACTACTATTTTCATTGATATTACCTCATCAAAACCTTTTGGCCTATGTGTTTTTCGGTATTCGCCGGGTTTTGCTACATCAGGAGTCCAATATGTTTGCCTTCTAGTTGATTAATGCGAACATGCCTGAAGCCGAAACGTTGTAAACGCTGCATCGATTACTGGCTCTGATAATATTTAACAGACCCCATCACCACGAGGGATGTATGTGACACAAGGCCGAGTTTACCGTGGGTTCTCCGAGCCCGTAGACTCGGCCAAAAATATTCCCATAGAACCCGCATAAACGGGTCCGGGCCTGTCTACTTCCCCGGACGAAACTTTGCCCTTCGGTAAAGCCTCGTCCGGGTTTCTTTCTGCCAAAGGCAGAGAGTTCGACAGTTGAACAATCTATATCGCTGTTACTGGCTATCATTTCGCTTGTAAAATATTCTATATCTTCAACATGTTATTGTTACACTTCCTCATCACCTTTCTCAATATTTTCTTCGTCCTTGACGGAAACGCGCATTTAGAATATCATTAAAACAAAAAAAAGGTAAATCATCGTAATCGTTCAAGAATAAAGATACTTGCCGAAGCAGTAGACTGGGATATTTCTTTGTAGATTAAGCGATATATTTCATGTAACAAATTCACTAAATTTAATCATTTAGTATTCTAGCCAGTGTTCTCGATCAATTCGTCAATTCAAATCCGCCAGATTTCAACAGTCAATTTGGCAACCCTAAAGTTCTTATATAAGAGGCGTTTTAACATAGGATAGAATATAACACCGAGATCCGAACAGGCATTGGACTAGTGAAAGAAGCATTCCACAAAGCAAGATGCTGAGAAACGGGGGGGGGATCGTTAGAAACAAAGAAAAGAGTGCCAGATTGTTACGTGATAATTGTCATCTCATATGGCAGCGAATGCTGGATAGTGTTCCCACGGATGGAGAAAAAACTAGAGGCTGAAGAAATGTGATTCTATAGGAGTACAGGGGAAATTCTATGGACAGGGCGAGTAAGCAACATGGAAGACATAAAGAAAATGGCAACAGAAAAAAATATAAAGCACACCATATTTTAATAAAATGGGACACACACACAAGCACACACACACAAAACAATACACGAACACGCGCGCGCACACACACAAATATATACACACTCATATATATATATAAATATATATATATATATATATATATATATATATATATAGATAGATAGATAGATAGATAGATAGATAGATAGATAGATAGATAGATAGATAGATAGATAGATAATGGTTGGATTAATGTGAGTTTGTGACCCTGGGTTTCTTGTCTGTCGATCGCAAAGAGCGTGAAACCCAGAGTCACAAACTCACATCAATCCAACTAAATATATTTGCTCTATCACTGATATTGATCGCTTTCTAATAAGTACTGCGCATATATATATATATGTATGTATATATATATATTTATTATGAAATGAAATATCCTAATAAAATGTATGAAAGATGGAGATCGTGAAAACCAGTTAGATATTAAATTTTAATTTTTTTTTTTTACTATATGTTTGTAATTGTTAGGTTATATCTCTTTTATTCTTTTTTAATATATTCCGAAGTTAGATATCAATACATCTTTTGGTTTAAATTATATGTGTAGCCACGTATTTCCATTTTGAATACGGCTGTGTGTTAATATTTTGTCTAAAATAGAAATACGTGAGAACCACTGGGAATTTTAACATTTTTATTTTCGTTTCAAAGTTTCCCTTTGTAGGATCATTTTCAAAACAACTGAAATAAAGCAGAAATCGATTCTATTGCAACTCGTCTACTTTGAAAAGCTGTGATTAATTTAATATTGTTTTTTAGCAATTAAATCTTTAAACAAAATATATGTGAACAAATCCATGAGATTTGCAGATAGGAAATATGTTACAATGAAATGTAAACAAGGTGTTTTGATAAGAAAAAATCAAATAAATAAAGGAAAGTTTGGTGAGAAAATAAAGCACGTATATTCAAAGAAAGTAGTAAATACTTATAATTTATAATAATATGTTTGGCTTAAGTATTAGGTTGGTGCAAAAATAAGGACGTAATAATGTCGTTTTTGGACGTATTTTTTAACGTCAAAAAACGACATTCTTACGTCATTATTTTTGCACCAACCTAATAAAAAAGAAAATTTCATTAAAAGTATGAGCTTCAGATGTATAACAGGTATCTATTTTAATATTATTTTGCGAAGCGATTAATTATTCATTTATTCAGTTTGCGCATCTTTGCGCCGCTGTGATCACTATTCAGGTTCAGGGTGACATTCAAGTCTGAAAAATTGCAATGGCTTTCAGGTTTGTTTTGCACCGAGGAGGTTGAGGTTACCGCATCCCTCCCATCAGAAGTTAACTTCAGAATTTCCCTCCTCCAAGAGAGGAGATTTTATATGAAGGCCGTGCGCTGTCCAAGCTACATGGCTCCACTCCCCTTCGCGGTCGTACCGACAAGATCCAAAGGAAAACAGGGCATTATATTTGGAGACATCTTGGATTCAGGAGTTAACAGTGTTGAAAGCCAATCACCTTCACAGGAAGCATTATCTTAGCTAAAAAAAAGGTGATATGTTATAAAAACGAACTACTTTCTTGATTAATTGAATACACTCGTGATATTAGAGCTGATTCCCTGTTTCTTCCAGATAACTTATAATAGATAAAATTAAGCATTTTAGTCTGTATATCGTATGTGGAAAAATAAACTATTTAATGTAACAATGTTTATCATTTACATTATTCGGACTATTGTCGTCATCTTTGTCGCCATATTTATCACAACGCTTCGGCCATTGTACCCTTTATTTCGCTCACTGGGGTAGACTGTTCTAGTTCCATGTTTTGACGGATGTCAGTTATCAGTTAATTTCACTCTGAAAGTTCTCCACTGCTTGAACTCACACTCTTTGGGTCCTGTCACTGGATCTGACTAACGCCTTTATCCACTGTGCTATGTGTCCTTGAGGATATCGGGGTATGAATTTCTGGGTATTATAAACATAATGTCTTCAGCAACCATTTTTATCAGTGCTCATATTGCAATTATCATTGCATGTTTTTACCAGAGCTCATATTGCAACTTTGTTATCATTGCTTTTCTCTGGCACTCCTTATTAGTAGGTCCATATTGTATTTATTTCTATGCTTGGTCGGCTCAGGAGATTTCTGTGGCCTAGCATAATACCTCATCTCAGAAATATAGACAGACTCGTAACAATGTTTTTATAGAACTTTTGTGTTCAAAGATACGTTTTTGTAAACTTCGTTTGTGTTACACGATTATACATTTTAACACATTTAATATATATATATATATATATATATATATATATATATATATATATATATATATATATAAGACATTTTATGTTTATACATTCTTTTTTTGATACAAATATTTAAGTAAATGATCTGTTTATAATAAGCAGTATTAAACAACATTTACCGGCCTGAATGTCCGAGAAATTTTCACAGAAAATATTTGTACTCCGACGGGATTCGAACCTGTATACTATACGGAACCGTCACTTAGCTTGACGTGCATTTACCGATTTGGTCACGAAGGAGCGTTCGGTTAGCAAGGTCGATTTTACTGTCTTTAAACTTCAATCTTCCATGAATCTCTCACGTACATTATATTTGCTCATGGCGTATCAAATATAAACTAATGATGTCACACATTATGAAATGGCCAAAGTCCGATAATTATTTTAAGACATTTTTATATTTATACATTCTTTTTATAGATACAAATATTTTAGTAAATGGTCTGTTTATAATAACCAGTATTAATATTATATTATATATATAATAAATGTGTTAAAATGTATAATGGCGTAACACAACGAAGTTTATAAAAATTGTTTTGGAGACTGTAGAACCACCTCTTAAATACTGTTGTTTCCAGTCCCAGCCAGACTCGGGGTGGGAGCACTTGTCAGTGTCCCAGCTACGGGCAAATAGTTACCCCAACACCCACCCCAATAGAGGTCAAAACACTATGAAAATATAAAAATAGGTTTTAATGCCAGCAATAATTTTCTTATAAAATTATTATCAGGAGTATATTTTTGAAAAAGAAAAATGTTACCAGCAATACATTTTTTGAAAAAAAATCTTACCAGGATAATAAAAATCTTCTCGGCATTAAATAACCCCTTGAGGTTGATATGCCGTAAAACAAAACAAAACAAAACAAACCTATATATATATATATATATATATATATATATATATATATATATATATATATATATATATATATATATATGCGTGCGTGCGTGTATCTGTGCGTGAGCGTGTCTGTGTGTTTGTAAAAAAATATAGTTTCAAAGTATACTATATTTGTGTGTAAATAAGCTCAATATCAGGCATATAGCTTGTGTATATATGAGTATAGACACTGGTGTCAACGCCGAGTGGTGACAGTCTGTTTCATGCTTGAACAGGCAATTAGGAAACATATTGTATGAACTCAGTGGTGCCCTCATTGTCCACTCTTTTTTAGTATTTGTGATATATATATATATATATATATATATATATATATATATATATATATATATATATATATAAGTTCTGTCAATCAATTTTTCATTGAATTTTTCAAATGTACGAATACGATGTTTCATATTATCAGTAAAAGTACATATCTATTTTCCTTATTTTTTTTCGAGTACTTTTGAATGCTGTCACATTCGTTTCCAAGGTTTATTCTGTGTATATTTACGTAACTATTTTTCGTCGAATTCCGGCATTCTCACGTTTGATGGGACCAATCCAAGTTACACCATTAATCGATGAAATTGGATATTTTATGTGTCTTTTTTAAACACACTTCAATATATGGTTCCCTAAGGAGAAAGGTATTTTATTTAACGTTGGATGCTTCTCTTTTATTAGAACAACCTCCAGAATTTTCAGCATTTCTTTGTACTATGACCGAAATGTAACCTGTTTAGGATTCGGTTTCCGGTCCCTTCTAAAGTCTACTTCAACTCTATACTTCTAACGTCTCTTCTCTGAACTTTGAAATTTTATTCACTAATTATTTTTTCTTCTCAATAGGTTCTGATAGGTTTGCCTATCGTCCTACTCTCACTCCTTACTTGTCTTTTGAACAGGAATATAGGTTTATCCCTATTTAGGATCAGGTTTCCGTAGACTTCTAAAATCTTTTCATTCTCGTTCACTCTCAGTGTCTGATTGCGTCTTAGTGACATTGTCGCCTTGTTTGGTGCGAATTCATTTTAAAAAATCCCACCTCACATGACAAGGAGAAAAGGTTCAGACTCCAATTAACCGACCATACGCCATCTAGTATTGGGTTACATGGTGTCTATAGAACTCTGACAGTGACCTGAAAATTCGTTAATTTTGTTTATTTTTAAAGATAGTTATAACATTGATGCATGGTTTTGTTTAGCGGCATATCAACCTCTGTGGGTTATTTAATGGCGATATCTAAATATTTTGATTGGTTTGGTTTGGTTTGGTTGTTTTTATAAAGCGGCATATCAACCTCTGTGGGTTATTTAATGGCGATATCTAAATATTTGAACACAATTTTATGGCTTCAAAATATTTTTGGAACGTAATTACATGCCTTCAACTTCAGATAAAATGTATTGTTGGTAATTCTACTATAGTGCTGGTCATTTTGATTTAAAAATGTATTTTTCGTCTTTTTTTTCTATTAATATGTATTGTTAATCTTTTTTATTTTTCATATGAAAATATATTGCTGGTATTTTTACTATAAAAATGTATTTTTATACTTTCATAAAGTTTTGCTTTTGGTTGGGAATTCCACTATTTGCCCATAGCTGGGACCCTAACAGGTGATACCACCCCGGGTTGCGTAGGACCTTTGAACGACAGTAATTAAGAGGTGGTTTCACCCGCCTCAAAAACTCTAATCTCCCGATCAGAGGCCTGGATGCCGGATGTAGTTTATCGTCGTACTCAGAACTTGTTATAAAATTGTTAACTCACTGAAATGGATCAAAATGTGAATAGCTTAGTCCACAACCTAATGTGTTACACAAGATTATCTTTGAAATGTATTTAATTTTTTACGTATTTTTATCGTGCGATCGTGATCCTTATATGCGAAAGGGATAATGCATTTTTATGGAAATAATTTTTTCGGTAAACCATTCCACTCCCCCCACCACACTAGTACGCATTTCTTGGAAACTTGATGGCGGATCTCGTGCATAAACACGTACTTTAACGTAATCGCACAAATATATGAGACATGGCTGAGCATTCCATGTCTTCAGGTAACGAGCCGAGCATGGTGAGGAATTGCATTATCGTCCATGAATAAGAAGTTTTGACCATAGTGACGCCAATGATGAATGATAATTCGGTTAATAATATCTGGAAGGTAAGACCCAACAGGGAGTGTTCAATTACTAAGGTTCAGCTTCGTTTTCCTGATAATGGTCACTTCTCCCCGACATCTTACATCGTCACCGCCACTTCAAATGTTTGGGACCATGCTAACCGCGGAATGATGCTCACCTCTATGTCTCCATATCTATGGGCGAACGGCGTTTCGGTATAGAATGGTTCTTTACTCGCCAATAAACAATACTGACGAGCACACTGACCGCTCTCAGAAGTATAAGAGAGATGGGTCACATTTACATGGCAATGATAGGGATCATCATTTTGAAAGTACTGATCGTAATTACAGTCAGTAATACATGGAGCACCAGAACCTGGCCACTCACGTACTGTTCCTGTAAGCAGACGAAATGTATTCGTTGACAAGCTAAATGATCACAATTAGCGATACGCGAAGTTCTTTGATACCGTGTGTGGTGGGGGGATTCTCGTACGTATAAATGTAGTTCAGTAAGTCTATGAGATATGGTTTATGATTAAGTAACCACTACCAGTCGACTGAAATTTGAACTCGGAGAGCCGAGTTCGAATTCCAGTCGAATCCATTATATTCACTTACTTGCTAAAATCCTTGGGAAAAAAATATGAATCCTCTTCTTCTCCCCCACTTATTGCTAAATAGCAGGACAGACTGAGTTCTATAGTCTTCGATGGCAACGCAGAAAGAAATGGCAAACTATTGCAGGAAAAAAAAACCTTCCTCGTCAGTCATGTATCGAACATGATCACCTAAGCGTGTATTATTCATAGGACATAACTGACAGTCTATTTACCCGACTCGGTACTGAATTTTTTTTTTAAGCGTTTCACCCCAAGCAAGGCGAGAAGCCACTAAGACGCAAGGTTTACAGAAAATTTGGAGCGAGATCAGATAGGAGTGATAGAGGAAAGGATGAGGAGAAGGATAGTGGATAGATCAAGGCAACTGGAGATGTCGATTGACATTACATTTGAATAGCTGGAGATTATAGCTCTCAGGGAAACTGGACTAGGGAAGGGAGTTCCACAGGTGAGAGGGTTGCTGCACTCATCATTAAGCATCAATTTCGATCATTGTAATGTCCCCCTTACAAGGGTTACAACCAAATACAGGCCTAGTATTTGTCTAAGTCTGTTTGCTAGAAGCGCCACAAACAACAGCCCTTCTCCATATAGTACAATACTATGAAGTCGGTTGCGTATTAACAGAATATTTTCGCGCCTTGATATCTTTCAGTCGAGGTTGGAGATGGATGGCAGTTGAATGTTAATTATACCGGGGATTGGTTATGACTGAAGTCAGGAGGACATGGAGCACAAGACAGAAACACTTAGGAACTCTTTATGTTAACTTATTTTCATATACATTCAGTCAGTTATGTGCCATGCATGATACCCGCTTAAGCGATCATATATCTTTCAATTCTTGACTGACGAGGCAGATTTTTCCCCCGCAGTAGGTTCACAATTCTTTCTGCGGTAGACCAGTTGGCATCCAAGGCTATAGAACCCTCTCTGTCCTGCTATTTAGCCATAACTGGGTGAAGAAGAAGCGGATTCATACCTTTCCCAAGGATATTAACACGTAAATGAACGTAACGGATTCGACTGGAATTCGAACTTGGCTCTACGATTCCTTAATCTTAGTTGCTATCCATTATTCCACCGTCTTCATATAATTATTACCTCCCTTAGTACTCTGTTCCATATATATTTGTAAACTTCTTTGGCCTGGTTTTTTCTTGTTTAGCGTTAGCTCCGTCGCGAGCCATTTTGTTTATTAAAGCCTTAACTAAGGTATTTTATGGTCCTGTTGTTCTAATAACACTTATATCTGGGAACAAGTTAAATGATCACACCTTGTGATGCACGAAGTTCATTGGCGCTATCAATCTGTGTCGCTCCTTCCAGAGATGCGCAAAAGAGACATGGAGGTGTTTTCTCGTGACAATTCAAATCCTGAGTCAGTTTTCTTAAGATAGTGTTTTAGGCTTACAAAATTCACTGCTATCAAAACGTCTTTTTGATATTGAATCTATGACCTCATGTAGGCAATTTTAATTCTATTGTACAAAATGTGAGGCAAGAAAGCAAATATTGTATTTTTTCATAGACACATCTCCTCCGAGAGAATGAAGCCTTTAATCAGAAAAAAAATTCACCGTATCCTTGTTACTTAAACGTTATATTTAGTAGTTACTCGTATTTGTGTAGAGGATCCGTTTATTTATGAAACAGTATGTTTATTTATTTTCGTCTATCGGCTTGGATATTCAAGAAATATTATTAGAGAAAAATAGGTGCTGATTTCTCGAACATTCAAGGCGGTAGATGAAAATGAAATATACTGTTTAATAAATAAACGAAGCTTTTACTCAAATACAAGTATCCACTAAAAATAACGTTTATGTAATTTTTATGCTCCGGTTTCTTGTACCACGGTGATAGTCCAAGGTAGAACCAATAAAGAAGAACTCGAACACAGGTATGGAATAACACATATTTTACAAACATGAATATATACAGAGAAGTAGAAGTGTTTAGTAGAGAGAACAATGTAGTCTCGACCAGTATCACTATTCCAAAGTCTTGCAGTAATTGTCTGAACGCCACTCTGTTTCGGACAGCCTCTGACTCGACTCTTGACTCGACTTGAACTACTGACGATATTCAGTCACCCACCCCACCACTGGGACATCATGTGGCACAAGGCCGGTTATTTAATGTGGGATCTCCGAGCCGTGGACTTGGCCCAAAAATATGCTCATTGAACCCGTATAAACGGGCTCAAGGCCGGTTTACCTCCCCGAACGAGACTCCGCCCCTTGGCGTAGTCTCGTTCGGGTTCCGCCCCGCCCGAAGGCAGAGTTCAACCGAACAGTCGGTTCAGAAGTGAACGACTGACAGTATTGAGTCCCCCGCCCACTGGGGCAACATGTGACACAAGGTCGGTTATATATTGTGGGTTTTCCGAGCCCGTGGACTCGGCCCAAAAATATGCCAGTTTGAACCCGCATAAACGGATTCAGGGCAGGTTTTACCTGCCCGAAGAAGACTCCGCCCTTCGGCGTAGCCTCCTTCGGGTTCCTCTCCGTCCGTAGACAGAGAGTTGAAACGAACAGTCGCTCAGAAAGTGAGTGACTGACAATATTCAGTCTCCCCCCCCTACTGGGGCAACATGTGACACAAGGTCAGTTGTTTATTGTGGATTTCCCGAGCCCGTGGGCTCGGCCCAAAAATATGCCGTTTTAACCCGCATAAACGGGTTCAGGGCCGGTTTTACTTCCCCGAAGACAGAGAGTCAACCGAACAGTCGCTCAGGAATTGAGCGACTGATTCCTTGCCTACTCCTGAGGCGCAGTATTTATTAAATATGGAATAGACCATTATTATTATTATGGGTAAGATCCCATAACACCCCACTTCCGAATCTTTTGCGTAGCAGGGTTTTTTTTTAATATCTTTTTTCTTTGGATCTATTTCCAAAGGTTCATTGAATTTTCTTTTTCTTGTCGATTTTCTTGTTTCTGGCATTATTTGCGGTCTTTTTATATCGAATGTGTCGAAAATCGTGTCCAGTACCTCTTCTTGAGGTGGGCCGTTACCATCCTGTAACGGTCTCTTCCTTATTTGGTTTACGTGTCTTCTGTGTGAGAATTTTTTCCTTGTACTATGTACATCATATTACCAATTCTTTTCTCAATTATCCCTTGTTCCCAGTAAGAGGTATTATTTTTATATGCCTTAAAAAAAACTTTTTCTCCTGGGAGGTATTTTCTTTTTGGTGCGTAGGACTGTGTTACTTGTTTTCTTTTACTTGGTAGTAATTTATCGAACGCTGATCTGATTTTCCTAGCAAACATGATATCTGCTGGTGATAATGTTGATGGTGTCGCATTATTTGGCGTTATTCTATATACCTGTAGGAATTGCTGTAATGCTTTCTCCGTAGGCACATCGTACGCTTTTCGTAGCGCTCTTTTGAGTGTATCCACGAATCTCTCCGCTTGTCCATTTGATCTTGGGTGGTAAGGCGTGGATTTTAGATGTTTTACTTGATAAATTTCGCAAAACTCTTGGAAGTCTGCTGACGTGAATTGCGTTCCATTATCTGTTACTAAGCAGTCAACTACACCAAACCCAGCGAATAGCTCGTGGAGGAAATTTATGGTCGTTTCTGTAGTAGGATTTTTGCAACGAAACACCTCCGGCCATTTACTGTAGCTGTCAACTATGATTAAATAGTAGAACCCGTCAATTTGTCCTGCATAATCTGCGTGTATTCTTGACCATGGCCGATCAGTCTCTGGCCAAGGCTTATGTATGATTGGCAGGGCTTTGGCTGCTAAATTACAAGCCTTTCACATTTCTTCCATCTGAGTAATATCCTTGTCCTTATTCTTCCAATATACATAGCTTCGCATTAGCGACTTCATTCTATTTTTACCCGGGTGTCCCCTGTAGAAATCCTTTAGTATCCGTTTTTAAAAGTTTTGGGGATTACAACCCTTTCGTTGTAAAGTAGCACATTATCGCATAGAGAAAAGCTGTCCGAAATTTGCTCATTTTTTTCTGCTATTTTTGCTTTTGTTTCATTAATAAATTCGTAATTTTTGGCTTCATTTTTTATGTCTTGCAATGTGACTGGGAAGTTTCTGACTGTACAACATAGTACTGTCCTTATGTCTTCTTCATTTCTTAGGGCTGCGATTACCGTATCTTCCAATGGCTCTGTCTGTTGGTATAAGTCTCGACAGCCCATCCGCGTCCCCGATTCTTTTCGTTGGTAAATATTCCAATCTGAAATTGTAGTTCAGAAGAATCGTTCCCCATCTAAGTAGTCTATTTGCAGTATAAACCGTTAGACATTTTTTTGAACCAAAAATTTTTATTGACGGTTTCTGATCCGTCTGCAGAGGAAAATGTCTACCATAGACGTATCTATGGAATTTTGTTACTGCGAAGATGATTGCTAGAGCTTCCTTCTCTATTTGTAAATAATTTTTCTCCGCTGGTAGTAGGGTTCGAGAAGCATGTGCAATAGGTTCTATTGTCCCATCTGGTATTTTATGTAATATACACGCTCCGACTCCGTAGGCGCTCGCGTCACTTGCTACAATAATTTCTAGTTTAGGATCATAGTGTGCCAAAAATAAATCCGATGTTAATATTTCCTGGCATTGATCTGTCCACTGCCAAACTTATTCTTTCTTTAGCAATTCGTTCAGTGGTGCGCGAAGTTTATGCATTTGAGGTATGAATTCCTTGTAGTAATTCACTAATTCAAGAAAACTTTGTAGTTCTGTTATATTCTTAGGAACTGGCATTTTTTTTATTGCTGTAGACCTTTCAGGGTCTGGTCGTCTACCTTCTTGATCTATGATATGGCCAAGGTATTTAATTTCCTTCATGAAAAAATCACACTTATTTTCTTTTACTTTGAATCCATAGTTTTGAATTCTCTTAAAAACTTCTTGTACATGTTGCCAGTGTTGTTCACCGCTTTCGCTATTAATCAATACGTCATCCAGGTATGCAATTGTGTAGTCTAGTCCGGCAAGCATTGTATCCATTGTCTGTTGGAATATAGCCGACGCGACCTTAATTCCAAATGGGTAGTCTTTGGTATCTGTACAATCCCTTATGTGTATTTATACATAGAAGTTTTGAACTTTCTTCATCGACTGGAATTTGCAGGTACGCCTCACTTAAATCAATTTTTGAAAAATACTTTCCGCCATTTAATTTAGTGAATACTGGACTGAGTAGAGGTTAGTGGTAGTCCTTTATTGCTGCGTTCAAACCTTTAGAAAAATCAGCACAAACTCGAATTTCTTCTGATTTCTTTTTGACGAAGACCGTCGGTGCGGCCCATTTGCTGTATTCTACTTTTTTCAATATGCCCGTATTTTCGAGTCTAGTTAATTCTTGGTCAGTTTTTTCTATTGACGCAAACGGTACACTACTTTTTTCTTGAAAACAGATTGAACGTTTTCCTTTATTTCGATATTAGCTGCCATTTTCTTACATCTTCCGAGACCTGCTGAAAATACTTCGGGGAAACTCGTTTTTAGTTTTTCTTTTAATTTGTCTGCCTCAGTTGATAAAGTTTTTACATTTTGGTAGTAAGTACTAATAGGTAAATCCTACAATTCGAAATTTTGCATCCAGTCTGTTCCGAATAGGTTTTCTTAAGACGTACATTTTTAGTTTTTTCGTCATTCCATTAAATGTTACGTTTATAATTACTTCACCCTCGAAGTTTATCTTTCTCCCCGTAACTGATTTAGCAATTTTATCCGTTTTTAACATAACAGGTTTGTTCAGTTTTCTCCATGTTTGTAGGTTTATGATAGTTAAGTCTGAGCCAGAATCCAGCTGTAACCTAACTTTTCTGTTTTGCATTTCAACTTGTACATATTTTCTTCTATTAGTCTCATCTGCTTGATCAGTCCTCGTAATTCTTATTCTGCTTTTGATTTCTTTTCTATACCAACAATGAGAACTTTTGTGGCCAATATTTTTACATGATAGACAAGTTTTAAAACGATATGTACAGTCTTTAACCCAATGCCAAGACCCACAGCGATAGCATGGACTAGGTGGTAGTTTTTTTATGTTGATTATAATTAGAAAATTTTGTTTTACCTGTTCTTGAGGCGCGAAAATCGGTTCGGTTTGTTTGTGAGGAGGGAAAATTTGTTTGCCTTCGTACTTTGCGTACGTGTGCTATGCCAGCTTATTCTATGTCTTTTGAGTCTTTCTTCACACTGATGCATCTCTGGCAGTCTTCGGCTAGTTTTTGAAGTGTCAGATCTTATTCACTCTCCAATTTAGTAAGTGTTCTGCGTCTCATTTCCGCGTCTTTGGTTGAAACCAGGCCTTGGACGTAAATTAAGCATTTGAAATTGTCCGCGCTGAGTTCCGATAATTTGAAGTCGTCACAATATTTGTTAACAATGGATGCGAAAGTTATGTAATCTTCGCTGTCCTTTTTTTGTAAGGTTCAAGCATTTCCGTCTTTTATGGAATGGTGAAGTATTATGGCTGAAAAGTTCCATTAGCACGTAACAATAATTCTTGCAATTCCAGATGTTTCTGCTCGTACCTTTGTTGCTGTTCAAATTGGATTTGATAAGTTCCATAATGGTGGACTTGAGATCTTCCATGTTAACGTATTTTCTTTGTGTGTAATCTGATATTCTGTAGCCTGTGCACGCAACAAAAAAAACTTTACTTTGTTGTCAGTGAAAATTTGATAACAAAAAAAGAATTTTTTTTTTTAATTTTTTAGAATTAGTTTCGTATTACCCTTTTAGGGTTTCCTCGTCGCCACTTGTTATGCGAGACGGATAGCAAAAAATAAAAAAAACTATGTCCTCCGCGTAGAGAGTTGGTTTCTTCGTCGCCACATGTTATGGTCCGGTTCCTTGTACCACGGTGATAGTCCAAGGTAGAACCAATAATGAAGAACTCGAACACAAGTATAGAATAACACAGATACATTACAAACAGGAAAATATACAGAGAAGTAGAAGTGTTAATATGAACAACCAGGTTTAGTAGAGAGAACGATGTAGTCTCGGCCAGTATCACTATTCCAATGTCTTGCAGTAATTGTCTGAACGCGACTCTGTTTCGGACTGCTTCTGACTCGACTCTTGACTCGACTTGAACTACTGACTATATTTAGTCACCCCCCCCACGTGTGCATCATGGGACACAAGGCCGGTTTAACGTGGGATCTCCGAGCCCGTGGGCTCAGCCCAAAAATATGCCCATTGAACCCGTATGAACGGGTTCAAGGTCGGTTTACCTCCCCGAAAGTGAATCCGCCCTTCGGCGTAGCCTCCTTCAGGTTCCTCCCTGCCCGAAGGCAGAGAGTTCAACCGAACAGCCAGTCAAGACCTGAGCGACAGACGATATTCAGCCCACCCACCCCCCACGAGGGTGTCATGTGTCACAATGCCTTTTTAACGTGGGATCTCCGAGCCCGTGGGCTCGGCCAAAAATATGCCCATTGAACCTGCATAAACGGGTTCAGGGTCTGTTTACCTCCCCGTAAGAGAATCCGCCCTTCGCCATAGCCTCCTTCGGGTTCCACCCCAACCGAAGGGAGAGTGTTCAACCGATCAGCCGGTCAAGACTTGAGCGACTGACGATATTCAGTCACCCCCCACGAGGGTGTCATGTGGCACAAGGCCTTTTTAACGTGGGCATTCCCGAGCCATTAGGCTCGCCAAAAAAATAGCCCATTTGAACCCGCATAAACGGGTTCTGGGCCGGTTTAACCTCCCGAAGGAGACTCCGCCCTTCAGCGTAGCCTCCTTCGGGTTCCTCCCGCCCGTAGGAAGAGAGTTTAACCAAACAGTCGATCAGAAAGTGAGCGACTGACAATATTCAGTCACCCCCACGAGGGTGTCATGTGGCACAAGGCCTTTTAACGTGGGAATTCCCGAGCCATTAGGCCCGGCAAAAAATAGCCCATTTGAACCCGTATAAACGGGTTCAGGGCCGGTTTAACCTCCCCGAAGGAGACTCCGCCCTTCGGCGTAGCCTCCTTCGGGTTCCTCCCGCCTGTAGGAAGAGAGTTTAACCAAACAGTCGATCAGAAAGTGAACGACTGACAATATTCAGTCACCCCCCCACGAGGGTGTCATGTGGCACAAGGCCTTTTTAACGTGGGAATTCCCGAGCCATTAGGCTCGGCCAAAAAATAGCCCATTTGAACCCGTATAAACGGGTTCTGGGCCGGTTTTACCTCCCCGAAGGAGACTCCGCCCTTCGGCGTAGCCTCCTTCGGGTTCCTCCCGCCCGTAGGAAGAGAGTTTAACCGTGCAGTCGCTCAGAAAGTGAACGACTGACAATATTCAGTCATCCCCCACGAGGGTGTCATGTGGCACAAGGCCTTTTAACGTCCCGGGGGAATTCCCGAAGGAGCCATTAGGCTCGGCCAGGGAAAAGTTTAACCGCCCATTTGAACCCGTATAAACGGGTTCTGGGCCAAGGCCTTTTTACCTCCCGAAGGAGACTCCGCCCTTCGGCGTAGCCTCCTTCGGGTTCCTCCCGCCCGTAGGAAGAGAGTTTAACCGTGCAGTCGCTCAGAAAGTGAACGACTGACAATATTCAGTCACCCCCCACGAGGGTGTCATGTGGCACAAGGCCTTTTTAACGTGGGAATTCCCGAGCCATTAGGCTCGGCCAAAAAATAGCCCATTTGAACCCCGTATAAACGAGACTCCGCCCTTCGGCGGATTCGGGTTCCTCCCGCCCGTAGGAAGGAGTTTAACCGTGCAGTCCGAGCGTCATGGCACTTTCGGGTTCCCAAGCCATTAGGCTCCAAAAAATAGCCCTTTGAAGCATAAACGGGAGGGCGTAGTTTTCGAAGGAGACTCCGCCCTTCGGCGTAGCCTCCTTCGGGTTCCTCCCGCCCGTAGGAAGAGAGTTTAACCGAACAGTCGCTCAGAGGTGAACGACTGACTCCTGGCCTTCTCCTGAGGCGCAGTATTTATTAAGTATGGAATAGCCCATTATTATTATTATGGGTAAGATCCCATAACAGTAATGAAAGTGTGTGGGATTAATAAATAAAAAAAATCAATCCTCATTTCATCATTAGTGAAGCCAAAAAAATAGCCACTGAACTAAAGATTGATGATATGATCTATAAATTCCACAAACAAAAGGCATTCATCAGAGTTAAAGACCACAGAGCAAATTTCCTAAACAAATCTAAATGCTGATTGTTCAACCCAACTAAAAATAATATCAGTAAAATCAGCAAAAGCATCCTTGAAAGAGCGTAAAAATACGCGAAAGACGCTCTGGAAATTAACCAGTGGCATAAAGCAGCAGAAACCATAGAATGGTTCACTGATATAAAAAGTAAGAAAGAATGTACATTCATCCACTTCGATATTTGTGACTTTTACCCGTCCATCACTAAATCTACTAAAGTCTACTATAAAATTTAGAAAAAAACTTACTCTCTTATTAGCTATCTCAAAATTAAAATCATAAAGCAGGCATAAAAACCTATATTATTCCATAATGCTTATCTGTGGATCAAAAAATTTAACCGAGACATTAATATTGCTATAGAAGCATATGATTCTGCAGAGTTATGTTGGAGCCTTGTTATTGTGGTGACTATGATTTATTATCGACATCAATGACACCGGACTCTATAGAGATTACGTTGTAATTCTCCTCCGTAAAACAAGTCAATGACATACAGACCAATTCAAAAAGGAACTGATAAAAGTCTTTCAAATATCACGTGGTAAATATTACAACTACAGCTCATGCTAAGGGGATCAACTTTCTCGGTGTGACCTTGGAATTAAATAACGGTTATTACAAACCATATACCAAATATCTATATAAGCATAGATACGTTAGCAAAGAGTAAAACCGCCAAGTCCAAGTTAGATTATCTATCAATAAGGAAATATATAATAATAATAATAAAATTAAAGATATAAAATCTTTAGAACTAAATAGCCATAAAGTAAATTTAGAGTATTTAGAAAAAAAGAAAAACAAAGAAGGTAAAAATAAACAGAAACAACGCAAGCGTAACGTCATATGGTCTAATCCACCTTTTAATGGTAATGTCTAAACTAATATCGAAAGAATTTTCCTAAATTTAATTCATAAGCAATTTCGCCATTTATTAACACTAAAAAGATTCTTAACAAAAATAATCTTTGGATCAGTTATAGCAGCGTTAATAACATCGGTATATCTATATGCCAACATAACATTCTATTAGATAAATATATTTCCAATAACGACAACGTTATCTTTTTTTTTAAATGAATGCCGAAAAAATATATGTCCCTTAAATGGTGAATGTTTAACTGATGATATTGTATGTTGAGCTAGCATACATTCCGGTAACGATGTCAAATTTTACTTTAGTTTCACTGAAAATCCTTGGAAATTTCGTTTCTACCATCATCGAAGTAGGTTTTAGGCATTATAATATAGAAAAAAAAAACATCATTAAGTATGATGCTAATACACCTATTATCATCTAGGATATTATAGCAAGAGTCAAATCTTACAACGGTAAAAGAAATAGATGTAATTTCTCTTGTTAAAAAATTAGTAATCTTAATACACTTAAATAACCCTAACTTATTAAACTAGTGAAATGAGTTTATGGTTGCATGTTGGCCTAAAAATAAATATCTGCTTAAATAAGTTGATCCATATTAATTTTAATATCAATTGTTTTTTGTTTTTTTAAAGAAAAGAACAAGTAATTTCCCTTCATGCTTAATATAAATAACTTAATATTCGCAAGTATAAAATAATTTTCTTTTAAATATATATAATTCCAGTTTATTATAAATGACAAATATATATTTTTTTAAATTAAAAAAAAAACTGTAATCTCAGTATAATATGTAAGTGTGCCAACATTGCGATAATCAGATATTTTTATTAAAATTTAAATTACGTAACAATCAGTCTATATTCAGCACACGAAGATTGCATTGTGCATGTACTATCGTTGAGGGATATATATATATATATATATATATATATATATATATATATATATATATATATATAATAAAGGGGGTGTGTGTGTGTATGTGTGTGTGTGTGTGTGTGTGTGTAACGAATGCACGGCCGCAATTTTCGACGGATTTGCACCAAAATTTACATGCACATGTTCCAAGTTAGCGGGAAGGCCAAGACTGACTTTGCATTTCCCAACTCCCATTGATAGTCGAAATAATCGATTTGTTCTTGCTTCTACGGCAGTTTTCATGTAGTTTGCGGCCATTTTCTAGTGGCCAGAGTGAGAGCCTATAGCTGGCTGCCACGAATAGGCAGGAAGATTCTATTGGCCAGCGTGAGAGCCAACAGCTGACTGACACGAATGTTAACTAGTATGCTAGCATGCAAAAACAAAAATCGATAGCTGCATTCGTCACAAGTGGGGAAAATTTCAATCTGCATGGCACTTTACTCCAATTGGCTCATTCGCTTGCTTAAACTGAACATTGATTCTGATTCCGCAGAAATGGGTTGGGTGTGAAAAAGTATTTGTTGTTAACATTCTTTTTTCGTTCGGTTTTTCCAGTTACGAGTCCTTTTTTAAAGCTGATTGTTATGTGTTAATTTTGTTTAGTTCTTTTTTCGTAACAAATTTAATGTTTAGTATAGAGCTTAGAAAAAATTCGCATTGTGAGATAGGCAAGAAGTAAGGAATGTAGCAACATCATCACGGAAAAGGGCACTTCTTTAAAGGCAAGGAAGGGCAAAAATATTTTAAGTTAAGTCAATTGATAGCGATTGCTGTATGAGGCGTACGATTTTTTGAATCAAGCACGGGCAACGCCGGGCCATGCTGCTAGTATGCATACATATATATATATATATATATATATATATATATATATATATATATATATATGTAAGCAAATACATGGATATAGATCCGACACTATGAAGAAAAATATACTGAAAAACAAACAAAAATCCTAATATGCGATTATGTTGTTTCAATGTTTAATGTCAACGTCGGACGTTTCGGTCTAATAGACCATCTTCAGGACATATTCATAAAACATAATTAACATAAATCATATACAATTCAACATGAAAAAAGACGATGGACATAAAAGCAATACCAATCCAAACAGATAACTGAAATCTTTTATAAGATCAGCGTTAATCATTGATTAAACATTAAAACAACATAATCGCATATTAGGATTTTTGTTTGTTTTTTCAGTATATTTTTCTTCATATATATATATATATATATATATATATATATATATATATGATTAACAGAGAAGACTTAGAGAACTTCTTTTTTTGCCTTCCATCAGCATAGTCGATGGTAATCTCCAGTACAGTGACTCTTTACGCCTTCTCACCCTGAGGTTTTCCACTGATATGAAATGGAACGATTGTATTGTATCAATTGCTAAGTCTGCTGTTAGAAAAGTTATTTCTCGGTGTCGCGTAAACCAATATTCTTGAACATGTAGAAATCTACGATTTGTCCATGCATTTAATTATGTTGTCACATCTGTTCTGATGTTTCTGCGATGTATCGAGAGATTCTTGACAAAATCCGAAGAAGAAGCTGCAATATTATTTGTCGCGACCTTATATTTCGGCTTCATTTTACCTTTCCACTGCTATATCGTAGATTCTCTGTGCCTTTTCTATAAATATGGCAACTGTTCTAATAACATTTTTTTTTCACTCCGGGGCTTAACTAATTTAAGCGCAGTATTAAATTGGCAGTTCGGTCTCATTATTTTACTTTTGAACTTGCAGTTTCTTTCCTCTCACTTCTAGCTTTGGAACTCTCTTCCGGCTTCTAGCTTTCCTGCAAATTATGATCTTCAAAAATTTAAATGCATCGTCAATCGTCATTATCCATCTTTTTGAACCTGTTGTTTTATTGTCCTTTCTCTTCAAAAACATTTTCATTCACACTCAGTAACACCTTGCGCCTTAGTGACTTTATCGCCTTGATTTGGTGAAATGTTTAAAAAAGAAATTTTGTAATTACTGATCGTGAAGATTTCAGTAAAGTGTCTTAAATATTTTCCTGGTTTGTTGTCTTATTGATTTGTTAGCCCGTATCTCGAACTATCCCATGCCAACTTTGAGTGAAAAATTCGAATCTCAGATCATCTTCAGGTGAATATAGGTATACTTATACGCCTGCGAATTAATAAGAAAAGAATATTTATTTAACATTAGAAGATTATTTTCAACATAATATCCTTCTTTCGCATTGTAGTTCAGCGGTTATTCTGATCGAACAAAATTATATAGTGAAAATTTCAGCTAATTTTATTCTACTGACGAAATAATTGAGTAATTTTATTCTACAGACGAATATGGAGTAATTTTCTAATACTTCGATTTCAGTCGTGTTTCTTCCATTTTTTTTCTTGTTGTTTTATCACATGGCCGTTATTCTTAGTTAACAGCCATTAAATAAACAGCTTATATCGGAAATGACGTTTAAGCACCTCGTCAAGGCTTAGGCGCGCATTCCTTATACTTGGGCGGGCGCCTGTTTTACCGAGATCGCGTCGGACATACTAGGCTTTGAAGGCCTCAGATGTAGACGTCGTTCGAATAAGCAACACAGCTATATTCTTTTCTTCTTATATACGGGCTTTATAAACGGTCATAAAATAACGATGAAAAAATTGCGATAAAACGCAACAGAAATAAGACGAAAGAAATAATTTGCACAAATAAAATGAAGTGTTTGATCGTCTGCTTGATTTTTTTTAAATAGACTAATACACAAAGTGTGTGTAAAGTTGACCAAGGTTAACTCTGAAGGTCAAGAAAGATGAAAAACAAGGTCACACATATCATTTCAGTCGCTTGACGCAATATTCTAGAATTGTGTAATAAAATATATATGCCTGAATATGGAATTGACAAAACACGTTCAGTATAAAGAATCTCATTTATTTATTGCCATTTATATATTGCCATTTATTGTTACAAGGCAGTAAATCAATTTTTCGTAGTAAATTAATACGTGGTTACTTCACTTAGTTGTTTTAATAAAATTGGAAAACCGAAATTCCTTATAAACATACCCTTTAAATATTGACACAAGGAAATGTACAAAATGTTTCATACATTTATTTGCTCTCCAGTTAACCAGACTGCGCACCCACTGTGTTCTCTCCCGCGTCACCCATTTCTTTTTTACGATCTTTTTACTGTGACACGCGTAACGCGCAATGGGAGATATTAATCTGAAAACAAAGAAAAAAACACTGTTTACTTTGGTATGCAAGATAAAGCTAAACAAAACAATGGCGTGTCGATAGTTAGGGCTTCTTGCCAAGGAGAATTCGTGACATTTCTCATTAATAAAATCAGCGATTTTTTTTACTATTTTTGCTAACATTAGAAAAGTTAACCGACATTATTGCGACGCCAAGATGCATACTCGCTGCTATCAAAAGTTGAAACAATATACATGAATATAGATGTAATAGTATTATTACAATGGAGTATTGCAAGTCCTTTTGTTACAGTTTCAGCCGATAAGGGGGCGTAATTATGTTTTATCTTAATCTCAGTAGCTTTTTATCGCAACGTACCAGGTCGCTATTGTGCTGTCGGAAATAATAAAAAAAAAGACGTTCTACTTTTTATATGAAAAAAGTAATATAAAAAAAACAAGAGTTTTTTTATTTTGCAAAATCAATATAAGTGACCAATTTTAAAAATAAATTCTTCTTCTTTTTTCATCTATATGCTGTGTCCTTTCAGGACGTTTGCGGTTAAGACTCACAATTTCCTGTCCTTTGTAGTTCTTAATAAATTTTGTCTTTTTCTTGTCTCCCCTAAACCGCAATATACTCAAGATAACTAGAGCATTAAGCAGTATTTTTCTCTGTCCCTTTTGCCTTCAATCTGTCCTGTGAGTATAAAATTTTCCAAGCCGTCCTTTGTCATTATGTGCTCTAGAAATTTCACTGTCTCTTCCTGTTGTTAAATATAAGTGTACATTTTGTTTCTATTTTTTCTAATACTTCATCGTTGCTCACATGTTCGGTCCATAGCATTCTCAGCATCCTTCTGTAGAAACACATTTCTGTTGCTTCAAGTCTCTTCTCCATCTCTGCAGACATTGTCCAGCATTTACTTTCAGTTAGGGAGATTGATACTATATAACTATTCTGTAGTCTTCTCTTTGTTTCTAGCGAAATTTTTGTGTTTCTTAATACTTTGCTTAGTTTTTGGAAGGCATCTTTCGCTAGCCCAATGAACTCCGCATTTCAGTATTGTGCATTCCGTTCTCTGTTAAAACACTTCCCAGATATTTAAATTGCTGGATTTATCTGCTTTTTGGTATCTAAACCTATAATTCCCTTCTCGTTACTTTTGTCAGAGCTATGCAGAAAGCTATTTGACCAATTATGATAATTTCCACATGCTAAATATCAATGAAAAAAAATGGTGGTTCTGAGTGCTTTACTAATTATGGTACTAAAAAGAAAAGATTAAAATATTCTAATTCTGAGTACACACACACACTCTCTCTTTCCTCCCCCTCCCTCTCTTTCCCTTTACCTATTTATCTCTCTGCATTGTACTCGTCAGAAAAAAAAGAGTGAGAATTAAACTAAATAAAGTAAAGCAGCCATTGGTTATCTACCCCCCTCCCCGCACACACCAAATACTTAGAGTCTTTTTTGTGTGAGTTGGCGCCAAAATACATATGAAATACTTGGAATTAGATGTTCTCCTAACCTTTGCTGTCATAATCTAATGTAAAGGTGCTCTGGTTCTATCCCTGAGAAAACCCCCACATCTGCCGCGCTTTACTATTGACGTTGTATATTGTAGTGACAAAAAGTTTAATAACCCCTAACATTTTTTTAACAAAATTGTCACTAGCATAAAAATAAAAAGCAGTACTCACTTCAATGCATCAAATTTATGAAAATCAGTTTCTTTTCTATTAACTTAAAAATGAACTAATATTTTGTATGGCCACATTTAAATTAGCCCCTTCAGTACGATGAAAATGTTGGTCTTGAGGCCATGACAATATTGCGCTGAAATCCTAATGGTCTAGACCCCCTTGATAGCGTTTACTTCGGTACTTGTCTGCGACCTTATTCTTCATGTATTCCATCCATTTTCTTAGGCAATCATGTATCTTTCGATACATAACTTTTGATACATAACTGACAAGGCAGATTTTTTTCCCGCCATTTCTTTCTGTAGTAGACCAGTTGTCATCCTGGTCTGTCCATTTACCTATAGCTTTGAGAAGAAGAGGATTCATACCTCTCCCAAGGGTATTAGCACGTAAGTGAATGTAATGGATTCGACTGGAATTCGAACTCGGCTCTCCGATTTCTCAATCCGAGCCGCTATCCATTGCTAGATTACTAAAGAAGAAAATAGCTCTGTTGATGGATACCTTTTCTATGGTTTATCAACCTTTTGTAGTGTTATTTAAAGGCAGAAAATATTTTTAGATTATAAATTTGGGTGGGGGAGATAATGATGATTTAGTGATAAAAGTTTTACTAAATAACCCATACCAGGGGGAGGAGTGGTGGATTCATACCTCTCCCAAGAGCATTTTTTCGTAAGTGTATATAACGAACACAACACAAATTTCGAATCTCCAATTAACAATTCTGAGATATTGTTCATTACACCACATGCACTTCCTAATTTACAGCAGCTGGTTTTCCTAAGCGGTAACCTCTTTAGGTAAACACCAGGCATGCGGTTGCTTAACTTCGGGGATCATACGGTAACCGGCGTTTCAACATGGTATGGCCGTAAGCCAAAATAGTTTAGAAGAAACAATCAAATGAAGATAGCGATGATGATGATTATGATGCGGAGTTTTTATTTCAACTGTCGATAATGACTTTGACCAAAAGAGAAGAGGTTAAAAACGAAAAAAGATTTATTAAAAAAAAAAAAAATTGAAGAAGTAGACAGAAAAAAAATGAACAAAAAAGTTTGAACATTTAGATCTTATTTCTCTCCTTCCACTTTCATATCACTCCATCGATAAGACTATTTAATTTGGTAGCAAATGGAGTCGTGACTCGCATTTTCTCTGAACAATTAAAAAAATTCCCTGACAACGTCAATGAAATGATATCGATAACAATTTTTATATGTGGGCTCACATTCCTATGAATACTAAAATTCACCAGCAAAGAAACACACAAAAGAATCACACGGACACAGCAGACAACAGACAAGAATTAAAGAATCGTTTTAATCGATTAAATACTTGTGTTTCTGTAATAAAGCCTATTGGCACGATCTCGAAAAACAGGCAATTTTTTGGTATAATTCAATCACCCTTACTGCTGTGTCAACGTTCCAGAGAGCTTTTATTCTGTATCGTTACTTGCAGATATCAATCACTAAATTCAGACGGCATATCGAGATCGGTTTTTTTTTTTTTGTAATAATTTCACCCCAAGCAAAACGATAGTGAGGAAGTGAAAGAAAAAAAGAACGGAAGATAGGAGAGGCGATATCACTCTCATGTGTTTTACGTAGGTTTCAGTGAAATGGTAAACTTGTCAGTTTCAAATATCTTTTTTTTTATTTTTATACACTTACTTCTTAAAATACGTATGTTTCAGTGAAATGGAAAACTTGTCAATTTCAAATATTTTTTTTATTTGTACCCCTTTACTTCTTAAAATAACGAGCAGCATTCATATTTATGATTGTTATTGCAGCGTTTTGTTATCGTTTTTAAGCTCAAATATTTAACGATGTGATCGTGGAATTTCTACGGATATTTCTTGAAGAAGTCTCCATGAGCTTATTCAATCATTCATCAGATAATTCAAATAGTAAAATTTAAAATTTGTTTTATGAATTATTTCTGGTATTACGTAATAGTTTAGAAATTTTTTTATCCAAAATGTGATACTTTTTAAACAAATATCAATTAGGGACTAAACATTTTTAAATTATTACGTTGGCCAGAAAGTGCTGACTCACTGAGGAAGCGGAAAGAAAACAACAAAGTTTTATGGAACAGCGCCAACATTTATTCTTCAAAATAAAGTACATTATTCCCGAAGCTCTTCTGCCAGCATCTGAAACTCTCTGAGATTCCAGTCCGCTGGCTTTGAATCAAAAAACTGTAAACAAGCTTTCTATTCATCAAAAGAGATGAATTGCTGGTCGCAGAGGAAGTGTCCCATTCAGCGGGATAGGCCATAGTCACTTGGAGCAGCATTGGTACTGAATTGTGGATGTGGAAGGATCTCAACACCGTCCATTTGTTGGAACTTCTCCTTAATCAACCTGACACTTTATGGCCTCGCATTGTCTTCCTGAAAAAAAAACCCGACATTGATAGATCAAAGCATGGTACTCCTTTTTTTTAGCTTGTCGTACATGTGATCTAGCTGTTGGCAATACAGTTTAGTGTTGATGGAGCGACTGTGTAGAACAGGCTTGACTGTAAATTGATGAGATCTCAACGTCAGTCTAAAAGTGTAGGTCGCATAACGAAGACCTCACCCGAACAAATACCATGAAAGTATTTATAGTACAATTAGTAACATTTTATTTGTATTTGAAGGCATACAGTCGCATTCAAAATATTTAGATTTCAGCATTAAATATTCTATGCAGGCTGATGTGCTGCTAAAAAAAATCAACCAAACAAAAAGGTTATAAAGTAGATCGAGTAGAAATGTATGTATGGTCATTAGTAAAAGTATCAGCTCAAAATACAAGGAAAGAATTAGTCATCACAGTCAAAAAATCTGGTAAGTATTATTAGAAACGATGTGGCATAGAAATGCGAAAGCGCATTGGGATAGCGAAAGGTGCTTTCCAAAAGCTAAAGAAAGTATTAAGAAACAGGAAAATTTTGTTAGGAACAAAGAAAAGAAGGCTGATCTGCTATGTAATATAAATCCTCTTATAGAGCAATAATTACTCGAGATTTTCCTGACATGTAACTGAGAGTCTTGATGAAACAGAGATATAGTTCTACCGAAGGATACTGAGAATACCATGTATTGAACATGTGGGAAATGAGGAAGTGTTAAGGTAAATGGAAATAAAACGGACAGTTATACTAAAAAAAGGAAATTGAAATTTCTAGGACACATCCCCGAGTCTTGTAGCTTCACGCAGCTTTGCTCTCTTGGCAACTCCGATCATGCTGTAGTGTCTATCAACATCTCCTTTAACTCCACCGTCTGCAAATGTTATACTGGAACATACCTATTCTATTGTTAATAGACTCTCCCGCCTATAATAAGTAGGAGTAGTAGCAGTCGCCAGGGGGGCTCAGTGAGTTGGTCAGTCAGTCGATGTCGGACATTAAAGTATCAGCCACCACAACTAGATTGTTGCGTCATTAACTATTATATCAAGTTCCTAACGTTTTGTACGTCGAACCTTTTTAGGACCGACTTAGTGAAATACAAGCCTCCACTGTGAAACTACTCTATAACAGCAAAGATTCTCCTACCACTAGAACCTCGTTCTGATATCAACGAGCAGACTGGGACTCGTTCCGGGATTTCCTTCGCGATGTCCCCTGGGATGTTGTTTTTACGCTCCCCGTTCAAGAATGTGCTTCCGAGGTCTCCCCCTGGGTTAAAGCTGGAATCGAGGCTTTCATCCCCTCAAGGAAATATGAGATCAAATCGCGCTCCTCCCCTTCGTTTTCCGCTGCTTGCTCAGCTGCCATTGCCCATAAGAATCACTTCTTCTACCTATATCAAAGTGACATGTCTGACTGAAACAGACGTCTCTTTGTCTCTGCCCGTAACGAGTGTAAGCGTGTCCTCAATGAAGCAAAGTCACTATTTGCTGCTCGAATGAAAGAACGCATTGCATCTTGCAAATTCGGCTACAAGGATTATTGGCGTCTCTCAAAGAGCGTACTTAACAATAGCAAACTCTCTATACCCCCTTTGTTCAACCAGTTCGAGGTTCTGAATTCGTCTGCCGACAAGGCTGAATACTTTGCTCGGAAATTCTCATTCAATTCAACACTCGACTCTTCCGGTGTACCCACACGCGATTTCCCCCTTAGAACTGAGGCTCTTTTGAGCGAGCTGCACATTACGCCGTCATCGGTATCGGGCATTATCACTAATTTAGACCCCCACAAGGCTAGTGGTGGAGATGGGATACCAGCCATTGTCCTGAAGAAATGTGCGCCTGAACTGGCCCCTGCCCTCTCCAAACGACTGCCTCAAAGAATCTTTTTTTCAAGACTGTTGGAAGTCCTCATCCATTATTCTTGTCTTTAAGAACTCTGATGACCCTTCTGACCCTTCTAATTACCGTCCTATCAGTCTCCTACCCCTCTCCGGCAAAGTCTTTGAAGCTTTAATCAACGCCGAAGTGGTTAAGCACCTTACATCCCATTATCTGCTCTCCGACAAGCAATATGGTTTCCGCTTTGCCCGTTTTACAGCTGATGTACTTACGGTCATCACTGAAATTGTTTACCAAGCTCTTCATAATAACGAAGAAGCTCGTGTCGTGGCTCTAGATATCTCCAAAGCGTTTGATAGGGTTTGGCATGCCGGCCTTCTTCACAAGCTTCAGGGTTATGAAATTTCAGGTCGATTGTTTGACTTAATACAATCATTCCTGTCAAAACCATGTATTGAAGGTTATTTTCAATGGATTCTCCTCCAGCTCCTATTCCACGAATGCAGGTGTTCCGCAATGCTTTCTCCTAGGCTCTACTCTGTTCCTTATCTTCATCAACGATCTTCCTGACGTCATAGGTACCCAAGTCGGCATCTACGCGGACGACACTACCATTTATTCCTACCTCAAAAGCAAATCTAGTGTCGTTGACAAAACTAACTTGGACGTTCGTCTCGAAAAGGACAACCAATCGGTTGTGAACTGGGACAGGAATTGGCTGGTTAACTTTAACGCCCCAAAAACAAACCTGCTCTCTATTACTCATCACAGAGTACCATTCCTGCCCCACACCATTAGAATGTCTGATGCTCAATTTCTCGAGGGCTCCTCTTTGCGACTACTCGGTCTCACATTGACTGATGACCTGAGATGGAACAAATACATTGAATCAATAGCTTCATCCACCGCAAGGAAAGTTGACTCCCTGTGCCGCGCCAGGAAATTTTTATCTCCGGAGTCGATCCTTCAAATCTGCAAATCAACCATTCGCCCTTGTATGGAGTATTGCTGCCATATATGGTCTGGAGTCCCTTCTGTTTGTCTCAAGGTCCTTGATAAAATCCAGAGACGGATATGCAATGTAATTGGTCCTGATCTGGCATCTCGTCTGCAGTCGCTGTCACACAGACGTGCCGTCGCCTCCCTCTGTCGTTTTTACAAATACTTTCACGATAACTGCTCCGATGAGCTGCTTTCGCTGGTTCCCAGACTTCATGAATTTAAGCGCTCAACTAGGCTGGCATCTCGCTCTTACCCTTTCACTGTCGAAACTGTTAAATGTAACCGTCTCTTCAACTCCAATAGCTTCATGTATCGCACCTCTCGCCAGTGGAACTCCCTCCCCTTTTTCCTATTTCCCTGATTGGTATAATCTCCAAATTTTCAAATGTAATGTCAATCGACGTCTCCAGATACCTTGATCTATCCCCTATCCTTCTCTTCGTCCTTCCTTTAAAACTCCTATACGCTCTCTCTTGCAACCCCTTGCGTGTAGTGGCTTCCCGCCTTGCTTGGGGTGAAACGCTTAAAAAAAAAAAGAAATTTGACATTCACAGGATATGTTTACGGTAAGAGGGAAAGTCGGAAATAATGAGTCGCCTACCTAAGGAACTTGTAGAAATGAAAGGCAGAAGAGAACCTGTGAATGATCGGAAGGAGACAAACATTGCTTCAATCTACAAGAGATAGGATGTTGTGGAGAGACATGATCACGTATTTACTGAAAAGATTCGACATATAAAAATGATTAGCATATAGCTTTCACTGATGATTAGGTTAGAACATGTTTTCTCATTACCAGCACCATCACAAGTAATTTTAATAACGATGTTGTCTGCATAGATTTTCTTCCAAGAGAGGTTTTACTTCCAAGTGATTGGAAGAACTGGAAATTTAAACAACACTCAGGTGTCTAACTTTTATATTTTTCTAGAAGTCTCTTCAGATTTACGATGGACACAGCTGTCTTTTTCAAGCTACATAACTTTTTTTGTCAGTTCCTTAGTTATTCAACTTTATTTTTATTCTTTTTATTTCATTTTATTCTAATTTTTATTCTTCTTTATTTTTTGGTCTTCTGGAAAAGTGAAATGATTTGGGGGACTTTCTTTCTTATTATTCAAAACGACTGTTTATGAAATTCGATTCGACGTTTTACTTGAATGTCAAATCCTCACAGAATTCTGCTTTTCCCGTTCTCTAAAAAAGCTTCTGATTTATGCTTATGCCGATAGCTTGCATTTCAATATCTTTTGAAATTGCCCAATTCCTAGGGGATCACCTTTCTTACCCAGTTATGTATATTTTGCGAATACAACTCAAGAACATTAATATACATAATACTAATAAGAATATATTGTATTCGTTATCTTTCAGAAGACTGTCTTTTATTTTTTTATATTTTATTTTAAGGGAATTTAATTTTTTTATAAAAAAAAATGTTTACAGCATGAACATATTATTTTACGACATTACAGCAATACAATTAACACATCAATAAAATCACTTAAAGTACATTACCTCAGACTTTATAAAAATACGCTTTAGCTGTCATTTACATGTTTTACATATTTTTTATGAAAGCGAGAAGAAAAGACTAATTGTTGTGGATTCCGGGATAAAATCCGGTACCAATAAATAACAAACGCCAAGAATGAATATAGGAAAATAATGTATTAACGTAATAATACAAACTGGTAATACATGTTAGTAGTTCCAGGAATACCGGTTAGTAGAAAAATATCTATACAGTCTTTGGTATTGAAGTATTGCTGTATGACTTCTTACTGAGTCTACGTGCTCGCTCACGGTGACTCTTGCTGACTATGTTCGTCCTGTCTGTCTGTTACCTTACTCTCACTCTTCCGGTTACCTACAAACTTTCACTCCCTCTCTTTCCTGGTCTTGCACTCCCTCTCTTTCCTGGTCTTGCACTCCCTCTCTTTCCTGGTCTTTCTCTCCCGGGTCTTCATTGTTCAAAAGCGTCACTGCTCTCTAATTCCACTTATTTTACCTTTACAGCATTCTGACGTCATCAATTAATTTATTTTGAACAGTGTCTTCAGTTTTTGGCTTCTTTTTCTCTAGGTTTACTGTCGATGTCACACATTCAAATATGTTAACTTCATAAATAAAGGTATTTCAATGACAATTAGTTAAAGCAATTTAAGAACAATACGATTTCTGAAGAGAAATTTAATTTTTCAATAAAATCACCTGGTGTGCAAGTATTTTCCGTGAAACTCAGAGTCAGGACAAGATAACTAACACAATGTTTCTTATTGCGTATATGTGTTCATATAAGTAGATAGATATGAACAGATTTCGATAATTATAAACAAACTGAGTTAGATTGTCACAACATATGTCTACATGTTTTATGCAAAATTCAAGAACATTAATTATGCATTTATGTATAAATTGTAGTTATTCAAGCAGGTATCATCTTCCAAATGCGACATTGTTTCTGTTTAGCCGATTTGAGAAAAAATCGTCTACATGACAGTTTATTGCTGAAACGGAAGCAGCTTGAATAGATAATTCAATTTAAATGTCGACAGCGAAAGAGAACGAAAGAAAGAACTGAGGAATAAAACTTGTTCTTGTGTCGGCTATATCTAAGCAGACAACGCATGCCCACACGTCTTGGACAAACGTAAATATTTGCATCTCAAAATATGTAATTAAAATAATGATCGCAAGCCTTTTCACTCACTTTTATTCTTGTCTCTGTTTTCAGTTCTGTAAACACTATTTGTCACACATATTGATTATCACATAGTCATATAAACGCATGCCCAGAGAAGAATATTTGCATGCGAGGCCGAGAAACAAGTTGAAGTAGTGAAACCCGCCATTGTCTGGATTAATTGCGTTCCGAAGTAGTTTTAAATTCAAATGCAAAACATTTCAAATTAGTTGTTTATTTCAAAACTTTCTCCCTTAAGATTTGGCACCCTTTATGTTCTTTCTTTTTTTAATCATTTCAAGAATTTAAGCGATAAAAGCTATTAAAACGTAGACAGTTACTGAAAGTGGAGCCAACACAGGGGACAATAACAGAAAAGGACACAAGAAGACAGAAGATAACGATTGACGTTTCGTTTGTGGATGAATAGTTTGTTTTTGTTATGCAGCAGTAATTAGCTTCGTGTTCACGGAGATACAAACATACTTGACAGGAAATAAAACGTACAGAAATAACAGGAAAGTATTGTAAATTGTATGTTACTTTTTTGTGTGTCTTGGTATTTGTATCTTTTAGTTAAAAAAATGTGATAAAAGGGAGAAATTTACCAGGTAGTATTATAAGCCATATCACAGAGAGACGTCGGACAAGTTCTGCCCGTGCCAATGTTCATAGTGAAGAGATTGAATAAAAGTCTTTTGGTGGGATGTCCCTGTTTCCGGCAGGTAGCAGCTTTTGTTGCATGCTGGGAATATTTTTTTATTATGTTTAATTTCTACTTAATTTATTTTGTACAACAGATGTTATTGTTTTGTTTTATTTTATTTATAATTTTCATTAGTATTTTATATTTTATTTTTTGATTTATTTATAATAATAATAATACTAATTATAATTCCTACACATTTAATTTTTTTAAAATCGGAATTGTCAAAAAGCAAGAATCTGGAATAGAGTTTCACAAGCGAGAATTTCGGAAGAAGAAACTGTTATTATACATCTTAAGGTTACAATTTTAGCAGTGAAATTTTGAGACCTATCTGTTCATCTAGCACTTCTCTGAAATTTGTGAAGTCGAGGTAAAGCTCATCAGAACAATTACCGTGAAAATAGTTACAGAAAAGACACAGAGGTGGTATGTTATGACGGTTGGGAAGGTGGCTGATACCGAGATGCGAGTTTAAGAATAATCGCACTTTGGATTTTGTCAGGAATCTCCATATATATATATATATATATATATATATATATATATATATATATATATATATATATAGTTTATGCAAACTTAGGTAATCCGTATGTGTAGACCCGAGGAGGATGATATCCAGAGAGCTCAATGTAAAATTCAGAGCAGATATGTTTGAATAAAGACAGATACGTTAAGATTCCATGTAATAAGCTATTTCACCATAACCCCTTTAACAGGGTTCTGGATCATCAGATTTTACTTCCAAAAGCTGAAATGAAAAATGAAAAGAAATTCACACGTTTAAATAAAACGTTCAATTTTACGTAAAATTGATGAGGTCCGTCAAAACGTGTGATTTCTTTTCCTTTTTCAGCTTTTGGAAGTAAAGTCTGATGATCTAGAACCCTGTTAAAGGGAAGCGGTGAAATTCCTTATTACATGGAATCTTAATGGTCTGTTTTTTATTCAACTATATATATATATATATATATATATATATATATATATATATATATATATATATATAGAAGCGCCAGACCAGATGTGGCAGCGATATTCGATGCACGGACGAATGAATGGTCGACTTCTAAATGGGCAATGTCGATTCTGCCGAGAATAATTGTCTAGCAACGACATAGTAAACTAACCTAGCAATTGATTCAATGTATTAGGTTGGTGCAAAAATAATGACGTAAGAATGTCGTTTTTTGACGTAGAAAAGTACGTCAAAAAACGACATTATTACGTCATTATTTTTTAACCAACCTAAAAATTGTCCCAACTCATGTCAGTTGAAAACGTGAAACTGAGAAATGCGCAATGAAAAGAGGGGTACTCATGCTTGTGAAGGAGGGGGCTTTTAGATATAGATGTGAAAAGAAAAGGCAAACAAAATTGACACGTGATTGGAAAATTACATTTCACGCAATAACAGAACTTTGTATCTAATTCGATGCGATTAACCAGAATAGTTTAGATTAACAAACATGTAGACAGATAGAATAGATCGGAATATGGTGATGGTTAACGAGCTAGTCTGGTTGAACATTACTACTATTAGTTCTCTTTACTTCCCATTTAGAACATGATATTTTCAGATAGTAATGAATTACTGTCACAAGTCCTATTAATTAACCCACAGATTGGAGGAGAAGATGTGGATTCATACCTTTCGTAAGAATATTTGCGCATGTAATGAATATAACGAAGGCGACTAGAATTGAAATTTGACCCTCCAGTTTCCTCCATTCCGAACCGTTATCCATTGAACCAGCTGCACACCTAATTTTCTACGCCTTGTATTAACCAAATAGTTACCCATTTGTGACGTTGCTTTGTTGAGTGTAATGTTGATATTCTAAAACTGTGAAAAATCAATCTGTCCTAGTGATACAGTCGTCATTACAATTAGCATTCCAAAATGAACTTTACGGCCGTATCATGTAGAAAGACCAGTTCTCATTCTATCACCGTAGTTAATCAATATCGAGTCTAGCCAGTACCTCGATGGGTGAGCACTTCGGGAAGACTATATGCTGTAAGCTAAGATGTGCGGCTGTTGTAATGGATAACGTCTAGGAATTGGAAATAAGGGAGCCAAGTTCTAATTCCATTCTGGTTCATTATAGTCACTTACGGCGTAAGTACTTTTGGGAACGTTATGAACCTCCCCTTACTCCCCCATCTATTCGTTAATTAGTATGGCTGGTGTCAGTAAATCATTAGAATCTCCAATAAATTAAAATCTAGGAATATTTTCTGGCTTTAAATAACCTGCAAAGGGTTGGTATGCCGTAGAAACCAAATCAATCAATTCAAAATGGAAATTACTTATCACTTAAACTAATCTCTCTCTCCCTCTCTCTCTCTCTCTCTGTACTTTATATTCGATTGTTGCAGTTTTATATATATATATATATATATATATATATATATATATATATATATATATATATATACACACACATTTCATTGAATACGACAGACAAGGTGCTTTTATTTACTTTTTTTTTTATAGAATTTCTCATGCGATCTAATATTTTTTTTCTTTTCGGATGATAAATTATATGAAAACTGTCCGAATGTCCTTTTTTATCCGAGCGCTTTCGGCAATACATTTAGCCATTTTGAAGGATTAAATATTTTAACTGTTAAATAAGAAATAGTTTGTTGCATGTATGTTTTATAAAATGTTTTCCTTTTTTTCAAAACACGGTCAAGATATTGTGGCCATGTTCATAGTTAATATTATTAAATGTTGTTTTTTTTTTTATTAATAAGGCTTCCATTATTTTTAGGCTTTTACGCATGAAGATGATACTATTATATTAGTTTTGTCAACAAGTATGTTACGAATAGTATCCGGTAGGTCCCCATGAATATTTAAATGAGATCTGATTAATAAAAACCAACACTTAATTCTATTAACTGTGAATATGGATACTATATCTTGTTTTTATATATTTTATCATCTGAAAAGAAAAAAATATTAGATCGCATGAGAAATTGTATAAAGAATAAATAAATGCATCTTGTCTGTGTCGTGTCTAATGAAATGTGCATGAAAGGATTGCTGCTTAAATAGACAAATAATATATATATATATATATATATATATATATATATATATATATATATATATATATATATATATATATATATATATTAATTAATTTTACTGTAACCGTAAAAATAGAAATGGAAGTAAATAGATAGGAAACGACTTCGGCGATTTTTAGGAATAGAATTTTTAAGTTTCTTTTTCAATGAAAACATGATATTTAGGTGAAAAACCAAGATTCAGTGTAAAAAAAAGTTAATCCCTGAAAACATTTACATTAGATTTATCATTAAGACAAATAAAAAGATTAAATTGAACCATTGACGTAAGTTCAATCAACAGAAAATAATTAAAATGTTTATTTTTATTTTCTTTACAACTTACATGTGATCAAAAGTTTTGACTGGAAATTTGCTGGAAAATTTTATATATATAAAATTACCAATATTGTCTTATATCAAAATTCTCTTAGGAAAGCTGCCTTTTAATTTAATAATTATATTAACAAAAGAAATAATTCTGTAACCTGTGATATCACAATTTTATATCCAAAATTTCTTTGAGCGCGCTTCAACATTCAGTCTTTCTCGTGTAATTTAAACATAAGAAAAAGAACATTGTCAGTGATCAGAATTACTAACAAAATCAAGTTATAATCATTTTTATAAGTTTGAAAGAAAGGATAAACCGAACTTAAAATTGGTTTTTAAAAATAAATTAAAAACAAGCCAATCATTATAGACCAATTTCTAATTATAACATCGCACCCCGGTGATTAACTAACTCACGTCGTACACCGGTGATTATCTAATTCACGTCGTATTCCGGTGATTATCTAACAGACGTCGTACACCGGTGATTATCTAATTCACGTCGTACACCGGTGATTATCTAATTCACGTCGTACACCGGTGATTATCTAATTCACGTCGTACACCGGTGTTTAACTAACTCACGTCGTACACCGGTGATTATCTAATTCACGTCGTACACCGGTGATTAACTAACTCACGTCGTACACCGGTGTTTATCTAATTCACGTCGTATTCCGGTGATTATATAATTCACGTCGTATTCCGGTGATTATCTAATTCACGTCGTACACCGGTGATTAACTAACTCACGTCGTACACCGGTGATTATCTAATTCTCGTCGTACACCGGTGATTAACTAACTCACGTCCTACACCGGTGATTATCTAATTCACGTCGTATTCCGGTGATTATCTAATTTACGTCGTACATCGGTGATTAACTAACTCACGTCGTACACCGGAGATTATCTAATTTACGTCGTACACCGGTGATTAACTAACTCACGTCGTACACCGGTGATTATCTAATTCACGTCGTATTCCGGTGATTATCTAATTCACGTCGTATTCCGGTGATTATCTAATTCACGTCGTACACCGGTGATTAACTAACTCTCGTCATACACCGGTGATTATCTAATTCACGTGGTACACCGGTGATTATCTAATTCACGTAGTATACCGGTGATTATCTAATTCACGTCGTACACCGGTGATTATCTAATTCACGTCGTACACCGGTGATTAACTAACTCACGTCGTACACCGGTGATTATCTAATTCACGTCGTATTCCGGTGATTATCTAATTCACGTCGTATTTCGGTGAATATCTAATTCACGTCGTACACCGGTGATTAACTAACTCACGTCGTACACCGGTGATTATCTAATTCACGTCGTACACCGGTGATTAACTAACTCACGTCGTACACCGGTGATTATCTAATTCACGTCGTATTCCGGTGATTATCTAATTCACGTCGTACACCGGTGATTATCTAATTCACGTCGTACACCGGTGATTAACTAACTCACGTCGTACACCGGTGATTATCTAATTCACGTCGTACACCGGAGATTAACTAACTCACGTCGTATTCCGGTGATTATCTAATTCACGTCGTATTCCGGTGATTATCTAATTCACGTCGTATTCCGGTGATTATCTAATTCACGTCGTACACCGGTGATTAACTAACTCACGTCGTACACCGGTGATTATCTAATTCACGTCGTACACCGGTGATTAACTAACTCACGTCGTACACCGGTGATTATCTAATTTACGTCGTACACCGGTGATTATCTAATTTACGTCGTACACCGGTGATTAACTAACTCACGTCGTACACCGGTGATTATCTAATTCACGTCGTATTCCGGTGATTATCTAATTCACGTCGTATTCCGGTGATTATCTAATTCACGTCGTACACCGGTGATTAACTAACTCACGTCGTACACCGGTGCTTATCTAATTCACGTGGTACATCGGTGATTATCTAATTCACGTAGTATACCGGTGATTATCTAATTCACGTCGTACACCGGTGATTAACTAACTCACGTCGTACACCGGTGATTATCTAATTCACGTCGTATTCCGGTGATTATCTAATTCACGTCGTATTCCGGTGAATATCTAATTCCCGTCGTACACCGGTGATTATCTAATTCACGTCGTACACCGGTGATTAACTAACTCACGTCGTATACCGGTGCTTATCTAATTCACGTTGTATACCTGTGATTTTCTAACACACGTCGTATACCGGTGATTATCTAATTCACGTCGTATACCGGTGATTATCTAACAATCATCGTATACCGGTGATTATCTAACTATCATCGTATATCGGTGATTATCTAACTCAATCAAATGAGCTTCGCTTAAATATTTAATCACGCATTAAATGTTTGTCAAGTGGCTATAACGTTTGCTTTCTGAGCATGTGAACTAGTTCGAATGTATATATGTCTGTATGTTAGTAATGTAGCTTAGCGGTCTGGAGGATGGTCTCAGCGTGCAACACCTTCATAAAATGCCTGGAAACTATACTATGGGTTGACCTTGGGTAGGCAGAACCCTTCGGGGCCGTCGATGGCTGTGCTAGCACGAAGTCACAAATCATCGTGACCGAGGGTGTAAGCGTGCTGGCCTTGTTCAGATTTTGGATCTCGCTAGATAACACGATTCTCTCCCCAGAAACCGCTCGTCATAGTTACAGTATAAACCACATGTGCGCTCTGTAGGTGCTGAGCAAATGCAAAATACGCCTGAGCCAGCGTCTGCAATAGGGTTTAGCTAGCCGCCCTAGTAGACCGGTATATACGAGTGGCCAGCCAATATCAGCTGTAAACACATACACACACATACATACATATATATATATATATATATATATATATACTAGCAGCATGGCCCGGCGTTGCCCGTGCTTCATTCAAAAATCGCACGCTCATACAGCAATCGCTATCACTTGACTTAAAATATTTTTGCCCTTCCTTGCCTTTAGAGGAGTGCCCTTTGCCGTGCTGATGTTGCTACATGCCTTACTTCTTGCCTCACACTGCGAATTTTTTCTAAGCTCTATACTAAACATTAAATCTGTTACGAAAAAAGAACTACACAGAATGAACACAAAACGATCAGCTTTAAAAAAGGACTCGTAACTGGAAAAACCGAATGAAAACAGAATGTTAACCTCAAATACTTTTTCACACCCAACCCAGTTCTGCGGAATCAGATTCAACGTTGAGTTTAAGCAAGCGAATGAGCCAATTGGAGTAAAGTGCCATGTAGATTTAAATTTTTCCCACTTGTGACGAATGCAGCTATCGATTGTTTTGCATGCTAGCATGCTAGTTAACATTCCTGTCAGTCAGCAGTTGGCTCTCACGTTGGCCAATAGAATCTTCCTGCCTATTCGTGGCAGCCAGCTATTGGCTCTCACTCTGGCCAGTACAAAATGGCCGTAAACTACATGAAAACTGCCGTAGAAACATGAAAATATCGATTATTTCCACTATCGATGGGAGTTGGGAAATGCAAAGTCAGTCTTGGCCTTCCCGCTAACTTGGAGTATGTGCATGTAAATTTGGTGCAAATCCGTCGAAAATTGCGGCCGTGCATTCGTTACACACACACACACACACACATATATATATACAGCCTTTTATATATATATATATATATATATATATATATATATATATATATATATATATGTATTATGTCGGCTATATTTCGGCAGCAAGAATTCTCTGAAACATATTAACGGAAAAGAAAGATTAATAAAGAAACAATATAATCCGTTTCGTGGATGATTTAGTAGATGCCAATAATGGTAATTTTATCACTTCGATATATAAAAAAAACTCACTAGTAAAAATGAATGTCTGAAATTGTTTCCATCAAACCTGAGAACGCCAGAATTATGAAGCTCACTCAGAAAAAAAAAACAATATAAAATAAATGTTAATGATTTTTGGCAATAATACAAAAGAACTTACTCGGAAATTTGATATGAATTTTATTCAAATTTCCATTATATAGGTTTAACTTAATTAGCTATGTTTCGATAATATTCACTCCCCCCAACTCTTTAAATGTCGAATGTATAACTAATTCTAATTTCTATATTTGCCCTCGCCTCTATAACATCTTTAGTCATATTATAATTTATAAGCTTTCCCCAACTTTATGATCTCCTCAGTTCTCTTTTTGTTAATCCATTACATTATTTTATCTAAAGTTATTTAAAACCCCTTTTTATCCCTCTTTTAATCTTAAATTAATATTTCATTCTTCATATAACCCAAAATTAATGTCATAAGGTTAAATGGTAGAATTATAAATGTGTAAGATAGACTCTATCGAGAGACCAAATGTCTTACATTGCAGAGTTTTTCTTGTCAGAATCTATCTAATAGCTGTGTTTCATTGGTTTCAGAAAGGTATTCGATAAATAACACATGGTAACTGCCTGTAACATTAGAAAAACTTGGTCTACATGGAAAGGATATATGAATAATAGATATTATCTAGTTGGAAAATCAGTCAACAGAACGAGAAATAGGAATGCGTAAAGATGTATACATATCTTTTACAGGTTACAGAAAGGCATTCGATAAATTAATTCTTGTTCTGTTTCAAAAGCTTTATCGGCATGGAAAGGCTTCAGAATAACTCACAATCTCTAATGCATCGCAGTGTATGCAAATATGCGACGAATTAAATTTGTGTATTAAAATAGAAATATCAGTGCAACAAGAATTTGTATTCTTTATGAATATTTACATTGTATATACAGATGTTTTTTTTAATGTAATGATTTATTCTGTTTGTTATCTGCCAGCATAGTCTTAATAGCATGAAGTTTCATCAGTGTGTGCAAAATGGGCAGCCTAAGATGTGAGTTACACATTGGGGATGTCGAAAGGAAACAATTATAGTAACAAACTACGGAATTACAGTAATTCGAAAATGGATTGGAATTGCGAAAGATAGTTTCTACAAGCTGGATAGCGTATTCAGGATTCGGAAAAAATATTAGAAAGAAAGAAATGAGAGTGTGACTGCCTATATCATATGTTCATCTCTATATGGAAGTGAAACTTTTTTTCTTTTTTTTTTTTTACAAAAGTGAAAATGACTTGAATCGACCTTGATATGGTCCCGCAGAGGAATGCTTGTAACATCGTGGATAGAACGAAGAAAGAGGTTTTGGTGAAAACCCGAACTACAATCAAATAGATAATAATCAAAAAGAGATTTTGTTTAATCGTTTCACCCCATGTAAGGCAATAATGCCACTAGAACGCTGCGGGAGGGGTACAAGAAACGATAATGAAGGGGAATTAGAAGAATTGAGAAAGGGGAGGACTGGGGAAAGGACAGAAATGGAAAAGGGTTCTGAAAGACAGAAGATAGCGATTGATGTTAAATTGTAGAACGATTGGAGTTATCAAGGAAGCAAGAAATCGGAAGGGAGTCCCACAGTTGAGAAGTGCGAGGAAAGAAACTGTGAGTAGGAGTGGCGATTGCAGCTTGCTGTTTCAACAGTAAAACGGTGAGACCTACTTTCCAATCTAGTAGCAAGCTTAAATTTATGTAGTCTGGGTTCCAAAGGAAAAAAAAACTCATCAGAGCAGTTTTAAAACTTCTGTTACACGTAGCTAGAAATGAAGAATTTAAGCTCATAGTAAAAACAGGGGAAAAGTCGGACAATCTTATTTAACAAGCTCATTAAATAAGATAGCCCGACTTATTAAATAAGATAGACTGGATATCAAAATGAGAAAATGAAATTGTAAACACGCAAATTTTAATGAAACATCGATTTGGTCAATATCTGTCTGGCAGTGGGTAGACAATGAAACAAGAAAATACCTATTTTATTTCTGATTGCATTTGAATAGAATGTAGCGGGGGGGGGAGAAGAGAATGATGCGTCTTTTCAGGGGATTTACAGTGAGGTTATCCAATGCAAATCAGTATTCCAATCAGGATGTATTATTGGTGGTTAGAATCTTAACAAATTAAGATACGCAAATAACACTCTTCGGCGAACAACATAAAAGAGCAGCTTACATAACATAAAAAAAAAAACAATGGGAAAACTCACGACACTACAAACTGAAGTTAAAATAACAATGATCATGAAGAAGTGAAAAAAATAAAATAAAACGAAGAAAGCAACAAAACCAGACGAAATTACCATAGAGTGGATGACAGCTTTAGATTACTTTGGGAGCGACAAAGTTTGCTAAAGTAAGAAACTAAATTTAAACTAGCGACGAAATACCCCAAGAAACCAGGAGTGAATGAATGCAAATTTCGTCAAAATTTCAGCTTAAGAAACTAGTTAACTAAACTTCAGATTTTATTTCTAATAAATAGAGCTAGTAACAGAATCAAATTAAATATAGTAGAACATTATAACAAGACCAAGCCGCTGAAACAGGAATCGCATCTTTCACTCTGAAAAAAAAATTGAGCAGAAAATTGTAATTGTAGAAAACAAGTGGGAAAAAAAAGAATTAAACACGAATTTTCTTTAGCCATAGAGAATGTTCAAGATCAGATTTAAGAATTGGAAACATTGCTTTAGCGGAAAATGTCCTGCGTGGCTGAGTCAGCATAGACGCTTCGGATCTAACGACGGTTTCTCCTGCCAAAGGAAGCGCAAGTTCGAATACTACCGGGAGGCATGACATTTTTCTTTAATAAAATTTCTCGAATATTCAGGCCGGTAGACAAAAATGAATAAACATACCGTTTAATAAATAAACGGGGCGTCTACGCAAATAAGAGTATCCACTAAAAATAACGCTTAAAATGATAAAATCTCCCGGATTAATAAATAAAAAACCCAGTACTTCTTAGAAATTGCTTCGTTTACGTTTGGATAGAAAAGTGGGCAGATATGAAATTTCGAGACCCTATGACGAGTATTTCGCTTAAAAACACTATTCAGTCTTAGTTGATTGGCAAATGTCCTTCCTGGCTGAGTTTGTATAAACACGCCGGATCTGCTGCCAAGGGAGATGCGGATTCAAATCCTACCGGGAGGAGTGTGATATTTTCCTTTAATAATATTTCTCGAAATTTCAGACCGGTAGACAAAAAAAAAACATACTGTTTAATAAAATAACATCGCGTTTACTGAAATATGAGTATCTACTAAAAATAACGTTTGAAATAATAAAATATGTCGTATTAATAAATAAAAAAGCCACTATTTCTTCAGAAATTGCTTTGTTTACGCTTGGATACGAAAACTGATAGGAAATTTCGAAAGTCTATAACGAAGACTTCGCTTAAAAACGCTATTTAGCCTTTCTCGATTGGCATATGCCGTTCGTGGCTGAATAGAAGCCCGTCGGATTTAACGAGGATTTCTCCTACCAAGGGAATCGAAGTTTCAAATCCTGATGGGGCGGCGCATATTTTTCCTTAATAAGATGTCTTGAATATCCAGGCCGGGAGACGAAAATAAATCAATATACCGTTTAATAAATTAACGGATCGTCCACTCAGATATGAGTATCCACTAAAAATAACATTTCACTGACAGAATCTGTCGGTCTAATAAATGAAAAAATACTTGCAAACGTCAAAATCAAACAAGTACAGATATTTTTCTTACAAAGTTTCAATATCAAGGAAGCGTTTGAAAAGCTAACAGAAAATGTGACATTGCATTCCAAAAGGTCATTAAAATAGGTACTTTTCAAAAACTAAACTAAAAAATATTAAGGAATGGGAAAAAAAGACTAGCGTTGAACTTCTATGTACTATCAATCTTCTTATATGACTGTGAATGTTGGACAATTTACTCAATGATGAAGCGGAACCTGAGGTAACAGAATCTGGTTCTAATGACAAATGGTAAGAATACACTGGAGAATCCGCGAGTAACAAAGACTTTTGTATTAGCTATAAAGAAACTTGCTTACAATCAGAAAGATTTGAAACGTCTAAGTCATATAAGGAAGAAAGAAGGCTTAGTGAATTTAACACTCATAAGTCTAAAGAGGCAATTGAAAACTGAAAGTATCTTATTTAACGAGCATTTGTTAAAAATTTCGGCCGTTGTACGCTCCGGCCATCTTCAGGTGATATACGTTGGAATTTCGAGCCGAAGACTTTATTTGGATAGATTGCCCTATTTCCAGGAGCCATGACTTTTCTGGATATCTCAGTTTAAGTTATTTCCTTTGTGTTCCTCAACTCCCCAAGTTTTTGTTCTCCTCTACTGTAGGCCAGGTATGGTTAAAGTCACTAGGTTACCTTCGCTTTTATCTACTGGGCAGTGTAAATATGACAATAAAGATGAGGACAACAATCCGAACAATGTAAATATTGTAAATGGTTGAAGTACATCTCAAAAATATAGAGAGCTTTAGTTAAGTCTGACAGAATAAGGATACTGTTCAACTGTCTCACGTTGTCCACCAACATGAAGCAGACTGATTATATCAAATCAATTGTTAGGTCAGCTGCTAAGAAAATTGGGTCACTGTATCATACCAGACAATTTTTGTCGCCAGAATCTATGTCACCTTTATTCGTCCATGCATTGAATTGTATTTCTAATCCCTTTCTTCTTCCGTTCTCTCTGATGAGGGCCCATTTAATGGTCGTTGTTTTAATGTATATCAGGTCTACAAATAATAATAGCCGCAAAATGTGACTGGCCTATACATTCGTGTCTGAAGCCAGAAAACAAGGACGTCTACTTTTATCAGTGTTCAAATGTATCCACGAAATATAACACTTAAATAAGGAATAATGTTGGATTATAAATAAAATACATTAATTCTATAGAAATATATATGTAGAACATTACTTATATATATATATATATATTTATTTTTTTAGGAATACATATATATATTTCTTGTACATATATATATATATATATATATATATATATATATATATATATATATATATATATATATATATATATATATATATATATATATATATATATATATATATATATTCTTGTATATATATATATATATACATACATACCTTGATAAGACACCGGAGGTGTTGAAACAAAATGGCTATTTTTGTACATATTTATGCTATAATTTTTAAATAAATAATTATATCTGCTCTACTCTGTATTGAGCACTCTTTTAAGAATAGTAATTGTTGGTTATTGGAATTTATTCCGTATACACCAATCCTAAACTTGGGTATATATATATATATATATATATATATATATATATATATATATATATATATATATATATATATATATATATATATATATATATATATATATATATATATATATATATATATATATATATATATATATATATATATATATATATATATATATATATATATATATATATATATATATATATATATATATATATATATATATATATATATATATATATATATATATATATATATATATATATATATATATATATATATATATATATATATATATATATATATATATATATATATATATATATATAATGTATTGTTTTAATATTTTATTCTCGGTCGTTTTGAAAAATCACAATTTGTAAATAAAAATATATTTGCACAAAACGATATCAGGGAAAAATTCAGTAAAAAAAGAAAAGCTAAAGACATCCGTGTTAGTCGAAAAAAAAAAAATGATCGGCCCCATAATGCCTGACTTTTCTACAAATACTTTCATGGTTACTGCTCCGTCGAGCTACTTTCGCTGGTTTCACAAATTTCACGGATTTAAGCGTGCTGTAAGGTTGGCATTTCTGTCCCACCTTTTCACTGTCAAAACGGTAAGGATGTAGCCGTATCTTCTACTCCAATAGCTTCATGTCTCGCACTTCCCGTGTGTGGAACTCCTTTCCTTTTAATTGCTCCCCTGGTAGCTATAATCTCCAAATATTCAAATGCAATATCAGTCTATATTATTAGATGCCTTGATCTAATTCCCCGTCCTTCTCTTCATCCTTTCCTCTATCACGTCTCTTTATTCTTGCTCCCTCTCTCTGTAAGCTCTTACGTGCTAGTGGCACTCCCGTCTTGCTTAGGGTGAAATGCTTAAATATATATATATATATATATATATATATATATATATATATATATATATATATATATATATAAGAATAAAGAAGATACAAAATAAGTAAAAAACGTAATAGTGCTCAATACACTAAGTAGAGCAAAATCTAAAAAACTTAGTGAGCCAAAATATAGCTACCAAGGTTTCACTTAACGGATCTTCAGGCTACTACTGGCTCTAGAATTATTTAAACCTCCACGAAGACTCTTGTAATACCCTCAGGTCACTAGGAAAATGTAGACTCAATTCCAAGCTTCTCATTATTTTAGATTTTGTTACTGATGATATTCAGTCCCCCCCACGAGGATGTCATGTGGCACAAGGCCTTTTTAACGTGGGCATTCCGAGCCCGTGGGCTCGGCCAAAAATATGCCCATTGAACCCGTATAAACGGGTTCAGGGCCGGTTTTACTTCCCCGAAGGAGACTCCGCCCTTCGGCGTAGCTTCCTTCGGGTTCCTTCCGTCCGTAGGAAGAGAATACAACCGAACAGTCGGTAGTGAACTACTGACTGATAGATTTTGTTTCTGATGCGAACATATGATTTATGTACGACTCTATAAATATTGCCGAAGAAATTTGATTAAACTAACTTAATTAGAATCTCTTTTTAATGCCAATATTTTTCTCGAGTCTTTCTCTTTTACTTCTACCAGACATATACCCCCTCAAAATCGGAGGCCCATTCCAATTAATCCTGCTACCCAGGCTCCGTATTGAGCCGTCACATTGAATGCACTACCGAGTAGGAAAATAGAACGCCGAACATTTTTGTATCTTCTTGCAATGTTTCATGCGATATGCGTTCTTTAAATAGTGTTGCAGTTACATGACACGATGTGAAGTAAAAATAAGCTAACAATGACTGCCCTAAGGGAAGACGGAAACGTAAATCTAATCAATCATCTATCGCCAAGGGAAAGAACGAAAAAGAAAAAGAGGAAAGGAGCTGACCGAAAGATTTCCACGCCTTCCGACTTCTAACCAAAAGCAAGTTTTACTGAAGAACGACTTAGACTTACACCACCAAAGCAAGTTTTAATGAATATCGACTTAGACTTACACCACCAAAGCAAGTTTTAATGAATATCGACTAAAGATACCAAAAAGCAGTTTATTGAAAAACAACTTAAGATATCAAGACTCGCTTAAGAAACGCAAACGTGTCACGAATCCATAGAAGCGGGCTGAGAGAAAGACGCACTCCTGTATTCAGCAGACAGATATAAAGATACTTGTTATTTCTCAACACATTTGAACCTCCTGAGTTTGTTTCATTATTTTTCTTTTACATACACTTGTGCGGTATCACCTTTACCCCGGATTCATCTTGCACTACGGCCCGACGCCTGATTGATCTCGTCTACCTCAGAGCAAATCACAACGTGGGTAGGTTAGACAAGAGATCAAATCAGATCCTTCGGTAACCAGACGTTGGAGGCGAGCTGAGAACGACAAATCTGATATTGAATCTAACCAGACATCGAACGCAACCAAGACAACCAGAGGGGTGAGTGTCACAAATGGTTCCGTGGTAAACCAGGTTTTCACCCAAACCAGCCAAGGGTTAGTGTCACATCCCATATGCTGAGAAAAGTGCTATCAGTTAAGTAACAATTCTCTTAAAGAGCCTAAGGACCATTGTTTGAACCCGGATCTACAGGATACAAAACAGGAAGCATTACATACACAAATAATAATAATAATAATCGCAAACTCTTTGCCAATGACGACAATAAGTTGAAGGGCCTCCTTAATATTGAAAAATTTTCAGCGACGACATAGGTATGGATTTCGGATTAGATAAATGTGTAAAAGTAACATTCAAGAAAGATAGAATTTCAGAAACACCCTCAATAGATTTAGACTTTGTCACAAAGATTAGGGGACTGGAACAAGATAAATCCTATAGGTACCCAGGAATAAGCGAAGGAGATGGTATACAGCATACCCAAATAAAGGAGAAGGTAAGAAATGAGTACTACAGGCGTCTATGTCAGATACCGACTACCGAGCAGAAATTAGAAAGACAGAATATCAGCCATAAACACCTTGGCTGTCCCTGTGGTGCTATACAGATTTAACAGCCTTAACCGGACCATAGCTGATATTAAGCGAATGGACGCCAAAACGAGAAATCTTCTCAAGTGCTACCGCATGAATTATCCCAAAGGAAAAGACAAGCTCAAAATTGAGTTTCAAATGGGAAGCCGCAAAATACTTAAAAAAGAAAGCAAAAGCAAATGCAATCTACCAGCCACATAAACGATGGCAAGATACACCGCTTCACTCTCAATACTCTGCCCGTACCAAACAAGCTGACGTAGACAAAACCCGTACCCATCAGTGGCTACGTAGAGCAGGGTTAAAAGCTGAAACTGAAGGTTTTATCCTTGCTGCACAGGACCAATGCTTGCTAACTAGAAATTACCACGGACACTGTTGTGTTAGCCCAAAATGAAGATTCTGTGATAAATACCCAGAAACAATTGACCATCTTGTATCAGATTGCACGGTATTGACACCTACTGAATATAAAACCCGGCATGACAGAGTAGGCCAATATCTAGACTGAAAAATCTGAAACTTCTACGAAAAGGAAACTGAAAGAAATTGGTATGAACACCACCCAGACCCGGTTACGGAGATAGGACCTGTTATAATTTTATGGGACTAGATAATACACACAGACAGAACAATCAATCCCTATGTTCACCAGTTGTTCTCTATTTATGCTTGTCTATCTAATGTGCATATAACAAACTCCTTAATTTGCCCAAAAGGTTAGGGAGTAAACATCGATCATTACTAGGAAGAGTGATGACCTGTAATGAACTTGGGAAAGGTATTTTACTGAAAAACTCTTTAAAGAGAAAAATATATTAATTTCAACCGACAGCAAGACAGATCAATGTATACCAAATGTTTCCTATATGAAAACATGTGTCATTAGCATTTTAATGTTCGTAATAGTATACGAAATATCAGAACGGTTGCGTTATTTGGATGTATAATGGAGATTAAGAGAAATCGAAAAGGAAGTAAGTAATCCACGGTCCAAAATCTTCTTAACTCTTCCACCCACACGAAAATCGTTATAATCTTATAGTATTTTAAACCGTCACCCGTGGTTCTAGTGGCAATTGTGTCTTCATATAGCTAATGACGTACCATTTTTTTAGATACCATCTGTCACCATCATGACTTGATGCGTTGCATACCATGTGTTTGCTGATGAAACGTGTTTTATTTTCTTTTTTTTTCAAGACTGGTGAATATGTAATTGCAACACAGATAGTTTTTGTGCTCATTTCATGTTACGTCACAATGATGCTGATCCGGGTAGAACATCGATACAGTTAGTGACTGAAAATTTCAGAGCTACAGGTTCAGTTCTTAAAGAAAAGCCATCTAAAAGACCTCGAAGTGCTCGAATTTCCAATGATGGAAAACTTTAGAAATCGTCCTTAACAGTATAATGGCAAATAGAGACCACCATTTGAAGAATATTATTTTTAAGAAGAAATTAATGAAAAAAAATGTAATCCTTTGTTTAAACAAACGTGAAATGATCTTTTTTTTTTAAATAAAAGTTACCTTCATCTTTTTGTCAAACTTTAAAATATGGCGGATATTTCTGTCACACCCTGTATTTCCTGAGTCCAGCTGGAGGTGAGTGTCAAAGGATGGTGTATGCGATAACGCTATCTAGAGATATAATCACCGAAATTAGTTTTATTGCCAATAATTTAAAATCGACCCACGTAACGTCGGGTGGCATTCGCTTCCCAAAATGATTGATAATTGCCCGACAATGGAAAATGTCCAATATCATTTAAATGAAATATATAAAATATAAGTTAATGTTGTTGCGATAACATGAAGGAAAAATCTATGCGTTGGTAAAGGATGAAGCTTATTGGCGAGAAAGTGTGCGACAAAAGAAAGACGTAGAATACAGTTCAAGTCGGTCAATGACTCACGCCTTGAATCTAATAATATTCACAGGTGGAAAAGTCATAGGACGTGCGCATAGCGTAGAAATTATCGGCACGGGAAATGGGATCGGAGTGTTATATTTGCGTTACACTTCGCGTAAATACCACATCTGCTCCTGCTATATATCTCTAGTTTCTTGATAAAATCAGATCTGCAATGTTATCAGTCTTGACATGGCATCTCGACAAGAATCGTATTCCTACCACCGTAACGTATTTTACCTGTATCTTTTTTATAAATGGCAACTTTTCTAATGAGCTTTACTCTGTGGTACCTCGGTATCGTGACTTAAAGCTTGGTACTGTTGAAATAGCTACATAAAACAGTAAGTTCTATTCTAACAGTTTCTTCAATTGCAATTCACCCCTCCCAACTATGATCTTCAAAAGGTTAAATGCATTATCAATCGCTATTTTCTCTATGTCTGAATCGTGTTATTTTATTTTTTTATTCTCGTGAATTACGTTTTCTCTTTTTTTATATCAGTCTCACCAAACCTTTGCTTCCTAGAGGCGTTATCGCCTTGCCTCGTGTGAAGTTATTTAATAACATAGCTTTAGAAAAGGTAGCAATCCATCTATTTTCCCTACCTCCTTAGCTATTGTTATATAGGAACAAAGTATTGCTGTCGACACTTGTGTTTGAACATAGATCGCCAGTGAGCAAACAAAGGCGATCCCATTATTGAATTAAGTAGACCACGTGACCATAGAGGAAACACATGTATGAATTAGCTTGGCGTTTAATTGGTCGCCATTTCTAGTCTATCCTCTATTACTATTCGGACCGCTATTCTCTATACTATTCATTGTAATATTTCTCTATTCGGATCACTATATGGATTACTATTCGAGCGAGTATTATCAAACAAGCACTATTAATGCGAGATTATTCGAAGGCGTCTTACACCAATATTGTTCAACGGTGTACTATAGTTGTATCTGCGATTACAAAGCCTCTACTACAACGAGCATTATGAAAGTGACAAGGAGTATTCGTTGACATCACAAAAGTGGCAACGAGTGTTCGTTGACATCAAAAAGCTATAGATCAAATAGCCGGTTAGACTGGGCTCTCTAAACTTGAAAAGTAAATCTAGAAGAAAAATTTGAATTGAAAACCAGTTAGTTGTCGGGCTAGAAACAACTCACCACTACGTAAAACATAGTAGCAACACCTAGCCTGGTGGGACTGTTGCCCTATACTGATATTAACGAGGAGGAAATCATATTGGTTAAATGTTCGCAGAAAATCAGGAGAGAGAGAGACAAATAAAGTCACTCCTCACTTTATGACCTACTTGTTTCATGACCCACACTTAAGACCAATAAAATCACGTAAAATTAAAAAAAAAAACAATAAAAATGCCCAACCAGTCAACATGGAACAGTGTACAAAAAGCGCTAATGCCAATTGTTCTCTCTTTCTTCAAAATGATTCAGCAGCAAGGCCTCTGATCAAGAGGTTTTGAGAAGCGTGGGACCAGGGTGGTACCACCTGTTAGGGTCCCGGCTATGGGCAACTATGGGCAAATAAAAATAGAAAAATATATTACATAAAAATTACCAGCAACACATTTTCATAGTGCTCATAAGAAAAGAAAATTTCGACATTAAATGACCCATAAGGAGTTAATGTGCCGTTAAACAACCAAACCAAATTCTACAAAATTAATCAAATTAAATAAAATGAATAAAAGTGAAACATGAAGAAAATAATTACTTTTATTTACAATCTGCAAACCGAAGTAATATACAGAATAGAGATTGATTGAAAACTAACTTCCTATTTTATGTATGTTGGACTCTCCCGTCTAACTATAATTCTTACAAGACGGGAGAGTCCATCATACATAAAAATAGGGAGTTAATTTTCAATCACCCTGTAGAGAGCAGATGATTTTGGATTAATTAATTCGTTTTATACGGTTTATCAACACTTTTTAAGGTTAGAATATATTTTTATATTGTATTTTTTTTTATATATATATAGATAATAATGGTTTTCGTGATACAACTCCTACTAATTAACCCATAGCTGGCGGAGAGAAGAGGTGGTTTCAAACTTTCCCAAAGGTATTTGCGCGTACGGGAATATAACGAACCCCACAAAATTGGAATTCAATTTTTCGATTAACAATTCCAAACCATTATCCATTAAAACAAGCGCACATGCAAACTTACAGCAGCCGGTATTCCCGAAGCGGTCGCCCATTTAGGTACTGACCAGGATTAGCGTTACTTAACTTCGGCGACCGATCTTTTCGAATTTGTTTATAACGTTTACTGTTCAGTGCTCTACTGTATAAATGTTATAAATGAGGCAAGAACATTAAAGCATCTGAAACTGGTTGAAACGCATAGTATGTCTGAAATACCGGTCAAGTACAGGGATCAACTTCCCGGGAGAACAGATTATTTAGCGATCAACTTGTGTAGTGACCAGGTCGTTGGAACGAAACTTAATCGTTAAGCGAAAAATGTCTCTACTGCAATATAGACATGGAAAGAATTACCAGATTTAATTTCAAGACAACGTTTTATGAAGTATTTTAGGTGCTTCGATCCCATCGTCAGTAGGTAATAGTTACACCTGTTGTTGATGATTGCTTGCATTAGACACAAAAGTATAGACAGACAGATATTGCGTCGTGTATGTCAGTTGATTTCAAATTTTGCAGTAGATTGGTTTTTATTTAAAACCTTCTAGCCATTATCTACCGTGGCAAGAACCACCGATTTGTGTGCGTGTGAATGAGATGGATATATGAATAAACTGTTATAGATAGATAGATAGATAGATAGATAGATAGATAGATACTGCATAGACTGAGATAGATAGATAGATAGATAGATAGATAGATAGATAGATAGATAGATAGATAGATAGATAGATAGATAGATAGATAGATACTGAATAGACTGAGATAGATAAATAGATAGATAGATAGAGAGAGAGAGAGAGAGAGAAAATAAATGAGAGATAGTGATACCAGAACGAGAAGCAAGAAAGACTGATATACATTTTTAGGGAATAATAATAAAATGAGACAAAACGGCATTGTCAAAGGAAGAAGATGAGAATATCTCGTTAAAAAAGATGTTTTCATCGGCACCACGATTATCCGCTGCCTCCCGATGCCTGAATCCGACATGGCTCAGGAAGCTATGTCAGGAAGGGAACATTCTCAGATCTTGATCGCATGGTAGGATGGGTGATGTACTTGGCTGGAAGTGCAGTGCCTTTCGTTGCTCCATTTTTGCTTCCTCTTCTATCTTTCTACTCTCCTCGAAATTAGCACAACTGAAATGAATTTTTCTTCGCTGGGATGGACAATCAGCATCTTCTAGTTCCCAGGTTTTAAGGCTGATTGCGGCTTAAAGGAAGAAAGACTTCATTTGGTCTTTGAATCTGCGTTTTGGGACACTGCGATGTCGCTTGCCTTTAACGAACTCGCTGTAAAGAATGGTCCACAAGAGTCTTGAAGCGGCCATTCGAATGACATTCACCTGATGCATGAGAATGGCGGTTTCAATGCTCCGCATTTCTTCGCCATTGAGGACTTCGTTATTGGTAGGGGGTCTTCCTCCAGAATGGGTAGAGGATGAAGAGGGGGTTTCTTTTCCACGTCGGAGTAGATGATGCGATTGTAATATCTGTTCCGTACCGGAGAGTTTCTCACCTCCCTTGCGTCCCTCTCCCCGTTGCTTAGAAAGAATTCTCGAAATTGTTCTGTAACATCTGTTCCGTAGCGACGGCATGACCGACAATGGCTATGTTATACAAGCTATGACCAGCTTAGACAAGCTATGACCAGCGGTCCGAGTGGAGACACTCGGGTCCCGACATTAAAAACCAACCTTGTATCACAACTTGACTCAATGGGGAGTCAAGGTAAATACCGAACTTCGTTATTGGTGAAGCGGTCCTGCCATCTGATGTTGAGGATCTTTCGGAATTTGTCTTGTTGCAAACATTCAAGCTTTTTCAAGTTTTTCAGTACAGGACCCATGTCTCGCAAGCGTAGAGCAAGGTAGAGATAACAACGGTGAGGGACAACATGTGTTTTGTTTGGAGGGAGGGTCCGTTGTTTTTTTAATACAATTTATGGAAAAGAATTTCAAAATGAGGATATACTGAGAAAGAGAAAAAGTGAAGAAGGTGAAAAGAGAAAAAAATATTTCTTACAGAATCCTTCACAGGGGATATTTTCCGCTTTTTTTTTTTTTTTTGTCTTTAATCCCTCTTTTATTCTTCATGAGGTACGCAATGTAATAAGAAATGAAGAAAAGAAACACAGAGAGAACAGAATAAAATTAGAATAATGAGAATCAGAAAGCGAAACAGTCACGTCATCAAAGATGAAAAGTAAGAAAAAATTGATTAAGAAAAAGAAAATAAGATTATAAAGCTTTCGAGAAAAAATGGCTAGATGAAGGGATACGAAAGATAGGAAAGTTTAATAGAGAAATAGATTAAAAGAATAAAGGAATAAGAGACTAAGTGTTGAATAACGGAAAGGATAGCTGAAGAAAGGTTTGATTTTGATTTGGTTTGTTTTACGGCATATCAACCTCTATGGGTTATTTAATGTCTACAAAATTATTATTGCTGGTAATATTTTTTTTTTCAAAAATATATTTCTAGTAATATTTTTTTTCTTGTATTTCTGGTATATATATATATATATATATATATATATATATATATATATATATATATATATATATATTCAAAAATGGGTTGTTGGTAATTTCTTTTTCTTTTTCAAAAATATATTTCTGGTAATATTTTTCCTTCAAAAATATAGTGCTGGTAGTATCTTTTTTATTCAAATATATATTTCTAGTAATATATTTCCTTCACAAATATATTGCTGGTAATATTTTTTTCAAAAATATATTGCTGGTAATAGCTTTTTTGTTAAAAAATGTATTGCTGGTAATATTTTTTTTTACAAAGTATTTCTGGTATTAAAGCTTATTTTTACACTTTCATAGTTTTTTTTGACACCAGTTTGCGGGTTAACTATTTGCTCATAGCTGGGACCCTAACAGGTGCTACCACCCCGGGTCTGGGTGGACCTGGGAACACCAGTAATTAAGAGGTGGTACCACGCTTCTCTAAAACTCCAGATCAGAGGCCTTGCTTTTGGACGTAGTTTATCGCCTTACCCAGGATGCGGATGTAGTTTATCGTCATACCCAGGAGTGGCTAAAGAAAGATGAAAGATCGGTAACACTGATAAAGATAAATCGAATAATCAAATAACGGAATAAAAGAATAAATTATATAAACTGCAAACGATAGCTAAGATGTAAGAGAGTAAAGGTAGATAAAAGAAAGATAAATAGAATAAGAGAATAACGCATAAAATAATAAAAAATGAAGAATGAAAAGTATAACTAAGCAAATATAAAATATGAAAACTGTTGATATAAACGGAATAAGAGTGTAACGGAATACGATTTGGAAAGGAATAAGTGAATGATGATGAAAGATAGAAAAATATAGAACTAAATGAATAAAATAACGGAATAAGAGAATAAGATTTGCAAACGGAAAAGGTTTGGTGAATGAAGATTAAAGATAGAAAAACATAGAAAGAGAAGTAGAATAACAAAATAACGGAATAAGAGAATAAGAGAATAAAGGAGAACAAAAACGATTGCTAAAGAAAATAGAAAAGGTTATTAAAGATAAAATGAATAACAGAATAAGAGTTGGAGGATAAAAAAAGCAAATGGATAAATGAGAATGAAACAGATATTTGCATGGAATCGTGTTTAAAGTTGGAATACTAAGCCGACATTGGATTAGTAACAAACATTGCCAAGTCTCTTTCGTTATTGCCTCTCTTAAACACCACAGGCACCAGAAATTGACTTTGACTCTTCCGCTTTAAGTACAACGAATCGAGCTGTTGACTGGTTAAATGAACCCCCGCCACGTGACTTTATTTACTTTACCTCTTTTCATGATGAACAGTTGTTAATACAAGAGAAGGAAGAAAAGAAATATTTTAAGAAGGAAAACACAAAATAATGAATGAGATGAACAAGAGGAAAATTTGATAAAATTTTAAAAGAACACGTTGGCGGATTATCGGAGAAATATCATTCCACAGACTTTCTTTATTCTAGGATTTTTTCAATTTTAATATCTTTCCGTATTGGCCTTGTGTCCGACTAGGTTATAAAAAGACTTTTTTTATTATTGTAGTGCAGTGGTGAGTAATGTCATCTCGCATATCGAATCGTTATTGTTGCCCTTTCGATCCCGACTAGGAGTCACATTTCTGTTGCTTTTGTTGGCTAGTTTTTTGTAGTCAGGTTTGTCAATTCGCTGTTGAAGCGCCCCAAAGTTACGGTTTTGTGGCAGACTCAACTTGTGTAGCTTCGTAACACAGTGGCTTGCAAGCTAGGCTCGTTGACCAGTTCTTCCGCGTCAAGTATTCAGACTTAAGCGAGTGAAGCACACCAAACTCTGCTTAGTAAATATCTTAGACACTAATCGAGGCACATTTCAGTCTAATATTAAGCATATTAGACTGAAAGAAAAATCTTCTTAAGTCGAGGTTTCGAAACGAAAACAAATTTATTGCAGGACAGAAACAAAAAAAGTTGTAATGGGTCAAAAGTTACTTACAGCTAAAAACAAAAAGTCATGAAATTCCACAAAGGCATAATAGCCCACGGAGGCACGATGGAGTAGTGGATAACGGCTTGATGATTGAGGAATTGAAAAGTCGAGTTCGAATTTCAATCCAATCCATTACATTTACTTACGTGGGAAAGGTATTAATCCTCTCCTTTTCCCCACCCAGCTAGGGGGAAATAGCAGGACAGGATGGTTTCTACAGCCTTGGATGGCGACTGGTCTAGGAGAAGAAGAACTCTGAATTCAAAACTTAATCCCCCAGTTTGGGGGTTGTGCAGTAGGCTAAGAACCTATTCACTTTAAAACGGGATTATTGCGTCCCTATGTTCCCCAAGGAATTTAAAGGCATAATATATATGATACCCCATATCACCCCAAACTTTTTTTTTACTAATTGTACTCTAAATACAAGGCCCATGAGCCACTCAAGTTAGAGGGGTACTAAGAGAAGAGAATAAGGAATGGAATTTATAACGATAAGTAGAAAAATTAATGCTTAACTTAAAGACGTAAATATTTTAGTGATCGGATAAGCATCCTCTCAGGAGTCGGATCCATAAAGCAGTAATCGTTGTGAAGAAGCTGTTCGGGTGGAAATTTCTTCATGCCAATGGAGTACGAAGGGATTATGGGTAATTTTTTCCAGTGTATGAGGGATGAAGGATCTTAGTTCCTCCAATTTTGACCTCAAAAACTAAGGAATGTCGATATGGCGCGTAAAAGAAGAGGTTATGTAATGCCATCGCTTCACTGGCTAAGAAAACGTGGCTAAATGTATCATATGTAAAATGATTGTTTATTCATGTTCGAACTTCATCTACAAATATCACTAAGAGTGTACTTTATTTGGGGCGTTCTACGAACGAGGTTCAGTAACTTGGGTGGGTATGAGATACTTTCTGTCCCTTCCCTCTCGTATGGTCCGCCTATATAACTTCCGCATCAAGTTGCCCCACGTGTGCACATCCTGAGTGCAGCAGAGGCTAAAATCTGTTTATATATCAAAGCAAACAAATTTATTCTGAGAAGCGTGAATCGGCCATTAGTGACTAAGATAGCACCTTCATACTTAATCCTCTGCTATCACTGATGATCTATTTTCACAATGAATGAAAAAGTACAAATTGAGGTCTTGAAAGAACAACTCCTAAAACAGCAGTTATTTACTGACATTAAATTTGACTCAGACATTTTTTTTTTTTTTTTTTGCTGGTTTTTTTTTTTTTTCCAAATTGTGTGGTTCGTAATATTTATTCAGAAATGTATTGCTGGTAATAATTTTCTTTTTCAAAAATGTGCTGCTGGTAATAATGTTTCCAAAAAAGGATTGCTGCTATTAAAACCTATTTTTATACTTTCATAGTGTTTTGACCCCTCTTTTGGGGCGGGTAACTATTTGTTTATAGCTGGAAACCTGACAGGTGCTACCACCCCGGGTCAGGGTGGACCTGGGAAAACCAGCAATTAAGAGATGGTTCCATGATCCTCAAAACATCTTGATCAAAGGATGTAGTTTATCGTCTTACCCATGACGGCGTATTACCAGGCTTGAATCGCATTACAGTTGCCTTTCACTTGAAGACTTGTCAGATTAATCCTGGGTATAAACATCAATTTCAAGGATACAGAATCCACGGTTGTAATTTTAAGGAACAGACAAAAATGCAAATTACAAATAAACAGAGGATACGTTTAATTTTTTCAAGACTCGACTAAAATACCCAAGAAATAGTGAAGTAAAGCACACAATATATTTGCTAATAAGAAGTGCAACTCACACGAGAAAAAGTCAATGGCTCAAGTCTTTCTAGCTTAGGGCAATTTTAAACTATTGCGCAGTCTCTTACAGGCTTAATAACAATTCGGAAAAAATCGCTGTGATTTAATTCAACGACTGTTGACTCACTGATGCTTCAAGAATTCAAAAGAACTACTACACTAATAGGAGACACGGTGGAGGAATCGGGGAGCCGAGTTCAAATCTCGTTATATTCACTAACATGCTAATGCCCTTGGGAAAGGTATGAATTAAATTCTTCTCCTTCCAGCTATGGGTAAATATCAGGACAGGGTTCTCTAGCCTTGGATGGCAAATAACTGGGTTCTCTAGCTATGGAAAACCAAACATTCAGTAATACTGGTTAATAGAGGTTAAAATACAGGTAAGGCTTTCGAAGTTAATTGAGTTGCAGTCATGCATTTTAACACGGAAAAAACACAACTTCAGTGACAGCAAAAAATATATCGACTTGACAAAGGTTGAAAGTAATTAAAAATTACTACTTTTATAAACACAGAGGATACGGTTAATTTTTTCAAGACTCCACTAAAATACCCGAGGAATAGTGAAGTAAAGTACACAAGAAAATATTTGCTAATAAGAAGCACAACTCACACGGTGGAGTAATGGATAATGGCTCGGATTGAGGACTCGGAGAACCGAGTTCAAATTCCAGTCGAATCCATTATATTCACTTATCGTTGGAAAGGTATACATTCTTTTCTTCTCCCCACCCACAGCTCTGATCGCCTAAGGCAAATAACTGACTGAAGATTGTAGTTATCAGGTTTGTTGTTGTTTTTCTCGGATTGAGGAATCGGAGAGCCGAGTTTGAATTCATTACATTCTCTTACGTGCTAATACCATTGGGAAAGGTATCTATGAGTAAATAGCAGGACAGAACGGATTCTATAGTCTTTGATGACAACTGTTCTACTGCAGAAAGAAATGGAGACCTACTGCGGGAAAAAATCTGCCTTGTCAGTCATGTATCGAAAGATATATGATCGCCTAAGCGTGTATCACGCATGGCATCTAACTGATATACCAAAATCAAGTAAGTACAACAATTTAAGTACCTATATTTTTTTTTAACAGATGGCGGAAAGTGTGACATTGGAATAACTCCCAAAAACTAAACAAAGTATTAAGAAACAAGAATTTTTTTTAGAAACAAAGAAAATAGCAATATCAATCCACCTATATGGCAGTGAATGCTGGACAATTTCCTCAAAAATGAAGAGGAGACTTGAGGCAACAGAAACAAAGAAAACATTACTGAACTGTTATATAATATCAATCCTACTGTATGGCAGTGAATGCTGGACAATCTCCTCAAAAATGAAGAGGAAATATGAACCAACAGAAACTGCTTCTACAAAAGGACAGAATATGTGAGCATCGACGAACTTTTAGTTAAAATGGGAACAAAAAGGACACTTGTACATAACATCAGAAGAAACAGTTGAAATTCTGAGGGCACACGATGAGGAAAGAGAGCTTAGAAATGTTGATACTCACAGGAGAAGATTTAAGGCATAAGGAACAGAGAAAAACAACACATCTCCTACTTTGCGAGCTTGAATAAATGAATGGCGGAACAAGGTTTAGGATATATAATAAAAGGAATAAAATGAAAAAAATTAAAAAAATTATTCAGAGTTACGAAGGACAGGAAATTCTGAAAAGCGATGATCGCTAGCGTCCTGAAGGGACACAGCATATTAGCAAAGAAGAATCAATATAGTGCCATGGTTGGTAAGAATCGACTTGTCGGTCAATATGTATCTATTTTAAGTACCATTCTGCTGTGAGCTTATATCTCGCTATGTTCAGCTTAAATATATCCGAAAAAAATGCGGGAAATAAAATCCCAAATTAGCCAGCACGACTTTTTAAAAAAGAAATATACTTCGCCATTTTCGTCCTCATTATATGCAAAGGTATCTTGTTGCAGTCGCTCAGTTGTAGATATAAGGAAAACAAGATTCTGCGTTGTTATTTAAACACTCAAGTAATATAGATATCGTTTTACACTATTTACACAGATACTGAAATATCGTTTTGATTATCAATTTATAACCCTATTTTGTTCATCTCTTTTGGCTTTACGCCTTTCTTTATATATATTTAATTAGCTTAACGTATCAGTTGCACTAACCTGGCAGGGGTGGGGGGCACTAAATAAGGTTTTGAAAGTGGAAGGGGAAAGTAAGTATAGATGATGAGGATACGCGCGATAGGTAATGGTTGACGCTAGACTTGAAGAGGCTAAGTTTGTAGAATTCATGAAATCATCCTCTCGGGAGTCTCTTCCATAAGATAAAAATAAAACCTGACCAAATTGAACTTCTTACTTACTAATGGAATATAATGGGAAACTGTGTTCAGTTCGCGCTAAGGCGTTTAGAAAATGCATGGGCCCATCAGTTATTCTCTGCTAGGAGCGGTTTACGGCCATATCACGTTGAAACACCGGTTCCCGTTCAATCATCGAAGTTAAGCAACATCAAGCAGGGTTAGTTCCTAGTGACTGCTTGGGAATACCAGGTGTTGTAAGTACGGATTTGCGGGTGGTATAATGGATAATGGTTCTGAATTGTTAATCGAAGAGCCGAGTTCTAATTCCAGTTGGGTTCGTTATATTCACACACGCGCAAATACTCTTAGTAATATTTCTTTCACTAAATCATTATTGTCTTAAATGTAAAAAATATTTTCTGGCTTTAAATAACCGGCAAAGTATTGTGTTGTAAACTAGGGAAGATTACTGAATGGAATAATCAAACGGAGGTTGGTAATGAACGATAATACTTAGGACAAGAACAACACGAGATTCGCCAGAGACGTGTAGAAGTAGTCAACTGCTAGAAGTGAGTCAGGTGAATTCAACAATGAATCTCCAACTGCAGGATATATGCCAACCGCCCCACGCGGCCAAAGGCCGAATTTAATGTCAGTTATCCGAGCCCGTAAGCTTGACCCAAAATTCCCCGTGAAACCCCGTATAAAACGGGTCGTGTAACTGTTTCCCGAAACGAGATTCTGCCCTTCGACATAACCTCTCCTCTCGACTCGAAGGCAAAGTGTTTGACGAGTACAGCTGGAGACGAATCAACAACTGCAGGATATCTAGCAACCGCCCACGCGATCAGATGAGACACAAGGCCGAGTTTATTATGAGATATCGAAGACCGTAGGCTCGACCAAAAATTCCCGTAAGCAGGGAGTTTGACCAGCACAGCTGGAGACGAATCTCCAAATGTAGACCAATATAAAGTATTTACTACTGTATTTATGCGAATGGGAACATACTCATTATCGTCCGTAGGTATGCTACCACAGATGAGATAAGTCGTAAAAAAACGAATGAATGAACAGAAAATCTGCTAGGAGCAGATTAATAAGTTGAATAGCAAGGCAGACTGATGTTTATCCTTCATTGCCAGCCAGTCAAGGAGACAGACAATAGCGAATTCAGAGCTGTAAAATGGCAACAGAAACTACTTTACTATTTTTTTTCAAGGACAATCATAGCATCAGCGAAGGGCCATGAACGTCTTCTTGATGATAATATGCATACCGCTAAGAAATTTTAAAACAGTAACTAATTATAAATTTAGGATATTATCCTATCTTTCAAACAGAGCGCAGTAATCGTTTACTCAACATTAATCGCTGAAAACACAATCAATTTACCTGTAAGAAAAAACAACGGAATTAATCACTCAATCTCTCTAACTCATTTTAAAATAATTCATTTAATGAAAAAACGCAGTGAATTTAGTTGAGTAGATATCTTGCGGGTTTAAGTTGTTGATTATTTAAAAGAAGGAAAAAAACACTCTAGTGTCTGTTGTGTATGGAAAACGTGACCCTCGTAAGGGGACAAACAGTTTTTTGATTTTAGCCAAAGGTCACATGTAGGTGACAATAGTTTGGTGTACACTAATTTTGTCCCCTAGTCAAGACCCCATTATCAGTGGTAGTTTTATGTCAGGCAAAAAAACCTGAAAAACTTTCAAATCTCATCTAGAAAAAAAATCCTGCTCTTCTGCCTCGTACACACACACACACACACACACACACACACACACACACATATATATATATATATATATATATATATATATATATATATATATATATATATATAAAAGGCTCAAACACTAATATTCCATGGTTATAATTTATTACATTTGAATCGTAATCACGATCCAATTCATCTGACCTACAAATTCAAAAAAAGCTTTTTAAATTTTTTAGGTGTGATGAATTGTATAATAATAATAATAATAATAATAATAATATATATATATATATATATATATATATATATATATATATAGTGATAGCCGTTTGGAAAAAACCTCGGATAGCTCAATTGAAGTAGAACAAATCGGTAACCGAGGAAAATGGGAATTAAAAAAAGAAAGAAACAAGAACATTAAAACAATGCGAAAACAATCGTCAAGTGTTGTTTAAGCTCCAAGTTCAAAGAAGCCAAAACAAGTAAAAAAGACAACTAGGTAAAGTGCTCAATATATTAAGTAGAGCGATAACCTAAAGTAATCCTAAGGAGCCAGGCAAACCTAGATAGATAGATAGATAGATAGATATATAGATAGATAGATAGATATAATATATATGATATATATATATATATAAAATATATATAATATATATATATATATAATATATATATATGAGTGTGTGCGTGTGTGTGTGTGTGTAGCTCTTAATAATTTTTGTCTTTTTGCTGTTTAGCCATCTTTTTAAATAAGCTCGTTCACTACGTCCTTTGAGTTTCAAATTTTCAAAGTCCTCTTTCCTCATTAGGTTTCCTATACATTTCAAATGTTTCTGATTCTATGTATAAGTGTCTTTTCTGTTCCCATATTCGTTAAAACTTCATTGCTTACATATTAAGACCATCGTATTCTCAGCTTCCTTCTTTAGATCTGCGTTTCTGGTGCGTCAAGTCTCTTCTTCATCCTTGAGGAGATTGTTCAACATTCCCTGCCATGTAAGAAGATTGATATTACATAATAGTTCCGTACTCTTTTCTTTTTCTCTGTTGTTTCAAGCCATGTTTCAGTAATATTTTCTTTGTTTCTGTTGCTTCAAGTCTCTTCTTCATCTTTGAGGATATTGTCCGTCATTCACTGCCATATAGGAAGACAGATATTACATAACAGTTCAGTTTTTTTTCTTTGTTTCTAACGGATTTTTTTTTTCTGTTTCTTAATATTTTGCTTAGGTTTTAAAAGGATTGATTCTTTGAGTAATTGATTCGATTTCCATAGCTCTCTCAACATTTTGTAGGTTAATTAAAGCCAGATAACATTTTTATATTGTTAGAATTTTTTAGTGTGATAATAATTATGCAAGTAATACACGTCCCAATAATTAAACCATAGCTGCTTGGAGAGGTGGATTCTTGCCGTTCTCGTGTAATTTAATATAACAAAATTTAAACTTGGTTCTCTGATTAACAATTCCGGGCAGTTATCCATTACACCTCCAAGCTTACACAACCTAGTATTCGCAAAACGGTCATACATGTAGGTACTCACCAGTCTCGATGTTTATATATGTCTGTAAACACACACACACGAATATATATATATATATATATATATATATATATATATAAAGGCAGGATGTGTGTGTGTGTGTGTGTGTGTGTGTGTGTGTGTGTGTGTGTGTGTGTGTGTAACGAATGCACGGCCGCAATTTTCGATGGATTTGCACCAAAATGTACATGCACATGCTCCAAGTTAGTGGTAAAGCCAACACCCATCGATAGTGGAAATAATCAATTTTTTCATGCTTCTACGGCAGTTTTCATGTAGTTTGCGGCCATTTTGTACTGGCCAGAGTGAGAGCCTATAGCTGGCTGTCACGAATAGGCAGAAAGATTCTATTGGCCAGCGTTAGAGCCAACAACTGACTGACACGAATGTTAACTAGCTTGCTAGCATGCAAAAAAAATCGATAGCTGCATTCGTCACAAGTGGGAAAAATTTAAATCTGCATGGCACTTTATTCCAATTGGCTCATTCGCTTGCTTAAACTCAACATTGATTCTGATTCTACAGAACTGGGTTGGATGTGAAAAAGTATTTGTTGTTAACATTCTTTTTTCATTCAGTTTTTCCAGTTACGAGTCCTTTTTTTTTAAAAGCTGATCGTTTTATTTTCATTTTGTTTAGTTCTTTTTTTCGTAACAGATTTAATGTTTAGTATAGAGCTTAGAAAAAATTTGCAGTGTGAGATAGGCAAGAAGTAAGGCATGTAGCAACATCAGCATGGCAAAGGGAACTCCTTTAAAGACAAGGAAGGGCAAAAATATTTTAAGTCAAGTGATAGTGATTGCTGTATGAGCGTGAGATTTTTGAATCAAGCACGGGCAACGCCGGGCCATGCTGCTAGTATATATATATATATATATATATATATATATATATATATATATATATATGTGTGTGTGTGTGTGTGTGTGTGTGTGTGTGTGTGTTTACAGCTGATATTGGCTGGCCACTCGTATCTGAGGATACCAGTTTACTAGGGTGGCTAGCTAAACCCTATTGCAGACGCTGGCTTAGGAGTATTTTGCATTTGCTCAGCACCTACAGAGCGCACATGTGGTTTATACTGTAACTATGACGATCAGTTTCTGGGAGAGAGAATCGTGTTATCTAGCGAGATCAAAAATCTGAACAAGGCCCACACGCTTACACCCTCCGTCAAGTGATAGCGATTGCTGTATGAGTCGCACGATTTTTGAATCAAGCACGGGCAACGCCGGTCCATGCTGCTAGTGTATACACACACAGACACACACACACACACACACACACATATATATATATATATATATATATATATATATATATATATATAAGTCTTAATAGAATGCCGTATAAACATAGTCAGATGAGACAGGTGCTTTGATCTTGAATCAAGAACATTCTAGAACATAAAATTTTAATGCCTAATTTCATGAGATCCATTCTTCCTAGTACAATCTTATATTTCATTTAAGAAAGCATGCTCAATGCAATTTCTGGTAAACAAAAATTTTAAATTCGGTATTTGAATCATTAAATCACTTCCACATTTGTAACATATATGTCCTGGACCTGCCACATCCAAGCTACGCTTGGAAAATCACTATATGTCCTGGATCTTCAGGATGTGAAGGATCATAGTACACATAATCCAGTTATTTGCAGTCCTTATTAAAGTTGTTTTTTTTTTTCCTTATATCTCCTAGACCCGGTTTTCCGGTTTTGCCAACTATTCACACATTGATTGATCGGTTTTCTACGGTTTATCAACACTTTGCAGATTAATTTAAGCGAGAAAATATTTTTAGATTTCGATTTTTTTTTTTTACTGACAATCATACAGGGCCTTTATACAATACATCATCCACACATGCAAGATTACTGCACCTGGTATTCCCAAGTTGGGACCAACATATATATATATAAGGATAATATATATATATATACATATATATACATATATATATATATATATATATATACATATATATAGATATATATATATATATATATATAGACATATATATAGACATATATATACATATATCTATAAATTTATATACTTTATATATATACATATATTTATATATATATATATATATATATATATATATATATATATATATATATATATATATATATATATATATATATATATATATATATATATATATATATATATATATATATATATATATATATATATATGCATATATATACATATATATATATATATATATATATATATACATACATATATATATATACATACATACATATATATATATATATATATATATATATATATATATATATATATATATATATATATATATATATATAACAAAACAATTATATATATATATATCAGAATAAAGACAAAAAAACTTAGTCAATTCGTTTTATCCATGGATGGACATTATCAATGCAACGAAACGAAATGCTGGGCTAAGATATGTTCTTTATTCATATTGTCATTTTATAAATATATTTTAGTTATATCTGAAATTTTAAACACACACACACACACACATATATATATATATATATATATATATATATATATATATGTATATGTGTGTGTGTGTGTGTGTGTGTGAAAATGTGTGTGTCTGTGTGTCTTTATACCTTATCATAGTTTGTGTGAGAGTGTGTTTGTGCATATATATATATATATGCGTGTGTATGTGTGTCTCTGTGTGCTGTTATTTCTTTTACCTTCTCTAATATAATTCTCCTCTCTTCTCACCTTGTCCTCATTTCTCTGTGCAATCAAATAGATAATTTTATCTATCGATTTCGGTAGCTCGTCCGCCCTGTTGAGCTGAGATCGGCATCCAACAAATACTTCACGTTTATCTAGTCCTTTTTTTTCTTTTTTTTTTCAACTGATTCAGTTTGTTTCATTCAATATTAGCCTCTGGTGTATACGCATCTAAGGCCTCCCACTCTTCGTAAAAAGAACTTCCCCGTTGTACGATCTTTTTCTCTCTCAAATTCAAGCAATTTGTATCTATTTTCTTTTTGTGCCGGAATTAGAATAACAGCATCAAATTGCATTAATACCTTCTCACAGTTACGGAGAGTAGTAAAAATATTTTTATACCTGTTCACTTCTAAGTTCTTTGCTCGCAGAATAAACTGAAGGACGCTGTTATTTCTCTGTGATTGAGATCGATATAAAATCTTCAGTACCCTCGGGGAATTTATCATTATTCAGATTTTTTTTTTTTCAAGAAAATATTTACAAAATATTGAACGTCAAACCAAAAGAAAAATTAATGATACTGCGGCAATTTGAGTTTAATCGATGGAATTTAAAAAATCTTTTTTCACTTAAAAGAAAACAAAATTATTTTATCCCAACCTTTGGCAGGTTTTGAGTTTTTTTTCAGGAGAAATAAAAAAAAATAGCTACTCATCCCTTTAAATATTAACACTAAGAACCCTTTTATCACTGTATTTGATTTTTATCAACAAAGTTAACTTTATGCACATTTTGGGATCGTTTTTGAATATGGATTCGTAATATCTATCAAATACCGAAGATGTATCTTTCTTTATGCGAAAGAATAGCTTACATTATTTACATTACTCGGACTGTTATCTTCATCTTCATTGCCATATTCACAACGTTTCGGTCGTTGTACGCTCCGGCCTTCATCAGGTGAATGGATCTCTGAGATGAGGTATTATGATTAGTTACATTATTTACATTATTCACACTGTTATCCTCATCTTCATTGCCATATTCACAACGTTTCGATCGTTGTACGCTCCGGCCTTCATCAGATGAATGGATCTCTGAGATGAGGTATTATGATTAGTTACATTATTTACATTATTCAGACTGTTATCCTCATCTTCATTGCCATATTCACAACGTTTCGGTCGTTGTACGCTCCGGCCTTCATCAGGTGAATGGATCTCTGAGATGAGGTATTATGATTAGTTACATTATTTACATTATTCAGACTGTTATCCTCATCTTCATTGCCATATTCACAACGTTTCGGTCGTTGTACGCTCCGGCCTTCATCAGGTAAATGGATCTCTGAGATGAGGTATTATGATTAGTTGCATTATTTACATTATTCGGACCGTTATCCTCATCTTCATTGTAATATTCACAACGTTTCGGTCCTTATACGCTCCGGCATTCATCAGGTGAATGGATCGCTGAGATGAGGTATTATGATTAGTTGCATTATTTACATTATTCGGACCCTTATCCTCATCTTCATTGCCATATTCACAACGTTTTGATCGTTATACGCTCCGGCTTCATCAGGTGAATGGATCTCTGAGATGAGGTATTATGATTAGTTACATTATTTACATTATTCAGACTGTTATCCTCATCTTCATTGTCATATTCACAACGTTTCGGTCGCTTTACGCTCCGGCCTTCATCAGGTGAATGGATCTCTGAGATTGATTAGTTGCATTATTTACATTATTCGGATTGTTATCCTCATCTTCATTGCCATATTCACAACGTTTCGGTCGTTATACGCTCCGGCCTTCATCAGGTGAATTGATCGCTGAGATGAGGTATTATGATTAGTTGCATTATTTACATTATTCAGACTGTTATCCTCATCTTCATTGCCATATTCACAACGTTTCGGTCGTTGTACGCTCCGGCCTTCATCAGGTGAATGGATCTCTGAGATGTGGTATTATGATTAGTTACATTATTTACATTATTCAGACTGTTATCCTCATCTTCATTGCCATATTCACAACGTTTTGGTCGTTGTACGCTCCGGCTTTCATCAGGTAAATGGATCTCTGAGATGAGGTATTATGATTAGTTGCATTATTTACATTATTCGGACCGTTATCCTCATCTTCATTGTAATATTCACAACGTTTCGGTCGTTATACGCTCCGGCATTCATCAGGTGAATGGATCGCTGAGATGAGGTATTATGATTAGTTACATTATTTACATTATTCGGACCGTTATCCTCATCTTCATTGCCATATTCACAACGTTTCGATCGTTATACGCTCCGGCCTTCATCAGGTGAATGGATCTCTGAGATGATGTATTATGATTAGTTGCATTATTTACATTATTCGGACCGTTATCCTCATCTTCATTGCCATATTCACAACGTTTCGGTCGTTATACGCTCCGGCCTTCATCAGGTGAATTGATCGCTGAGATGAGGTATTATGATTATTGCATTATTTACATTATTCAGACTGTTATCCTCATCTTCATTGCCATATTCACAACGTTTCGGTCGTTGGCTCCGGCCTTCATCAGGTGAATGGATCTCTGAGATGAGGTATTATGATTAGTTACATTATTTACATTATTCAGACTGTTATCCTCATCTTCATTGCCATATTCACAACGTTTTGGTCGTTGTACGCTCCGGCTTTCATCAGGTAAATGGATCTCTTGAGATGAGGTATTATGATTAGTTGCATTATTTACATTATTCGGACCGTTATCCTCATCTTCATTGTAATATTCACAACGTTTCGGTCGTTATACGCTCCGGCATTCATCAGGTGAATGGATCGCTGAGATGAGGTATTATGATTAGTTACATTATTTACATTATTCGGACCGTTATCCTCATCTTCATTGCCATATTCACAACGTTTCGATCGTTATACGCTCCGGCTTCATCAGGTGAATGGATCTCTGAGATGAGGTATTATGATTAGTTACATTATTTACATTATTCAGACTGTTATCCTCATCTTCATTGCCATATTCACAACGTTTCGGTCGTTGTACGCTCCGGCCTTCATCAGGTGAATGGATCTCTGAGATGAGGTATTATGATTAGTTACATTATTTACATTATTCGGACCGTTATCCTCATCTTCATTGCCATATTCACAACGTTTCGGTCGTTATACGCTCCGGCCTTCATCAGGTGAATGGATCTCTGAGATGAGGTATTATGATTAGTTGCATTGTTTAGATTATTCGGACCGTTTTCCTCATCTTCATTGCCATATTCACAACGTTTCGGTCTTTATACGCTCCGGCCTTCATCAGGTGAATGGATCTCTGAGATGAGGTATTATGATTAGTTACATTATTTACATTATTCAGTCTGTTATCCTCATCTTCATTGCCATATTCACAACGTTTCGGTCGATGTACGCTCCGGCCTATATTAGGCGATTGAAATTTCGAATCGAACCCTTTATTTCGCCCACCAGGGTATATTGTTCCAGTTTCACGTGTCATGCCTATTCCAGATGTCTCAGTTATTACCTTTTAACTTAACTCTCCAAGTTTTTTTGCTACACCACTTGTGTAGCCTGGATTTAAGGACAACTATACGAATAATGTAAATAATCATAATACCTCATTTCAGAGATAATATCGAAAGAATAGCGTTCAGAACTTTCACTATAGCAATATGGAAAGGCGTTCAGAGCTTTCAAGGTTGCAAGGTTTATTTAAGGGTTGCTAATGACGTCATTTTCGTTGTATGCTCTCGAAGTTTTCGGTGAAGGTGCTCGCAAACGTGCTTTGTTTGATCCATGTCAGGACTTTGGGCTGCCCATCGCATTGACTTGATTCCTTGTTATTCCTTCCAGGCCTTTTCTACTTTGCTCGTATGATATGGCGCTCCATCTTCTTGAAAAAGGTAGACATTCTTGTCAACCGGATTTGTTTCGAATAGTGGGGGTATTCTTTTCTCTAAAATTTGAGAGTATTTTGGGCCATTCAACTGCACATCAACAAGAATCAGCTCAGATTTCCCTCCAGATCAGACAGCGTCCCGAACCTTTGCTCCAATCCCTCCATGTTTCACGGTCGATTGCAGACATTCAGTGGTTCTATGTCTCATTCTAATTTCTCCAAACATAAATCTGTCTCGAATTCGAATATCGGCAGAATTTATTTTAATCTGGCCAAATTACAGGCTGCCAAAATTCATTATCTTTGCTCTCGAATTAACTCGCCCACTCCATACACCCCTTTTCCTGTTAACCTCTGAAAAGGACTTCTTTCTGGTAACTCTTCTTTGATAGCCTAGCTCTTTCAGAGGCTTTCTCACCGCATATGGCGACATTTTCATGCTGTAGACGGCATCTTTGACTCTCTGACGGCGGTTTCTGATGACCTTTCTCTTCAGAACCATTTTCGTTCTCTCAGACACGATGCTTGGTCTTTCTGGACGTTGTTACACACGACAATGGCCTTCTTCATTAAATTCCTTGACAATGGTATTAACCGTTTGGTGATTAACCTGGAAAAACCTATCAATTTCTGTAGTTGATTTGTCACACTGATGAAATCCTATTACTTGCTCTCGATGAAATTCACCAATTTCCTTTGCAAAATATAAGTCAACTATCGTTCATAGATTAGAGTAGCTTGATTCTAAAACGGTATTATCTGAAAAAAAAGATACGTTATTACACAAGCCAAAATTGCTGTAATTAATGGTGGCTAAACACTGTAAGTGTAAGGTAAGCGTTACACCCTGACGCTTTAGTTGGAGTGGGGGGGTAACTATTTGCTCATAGCTAAGACCCTAACAGGTGCTACCACCCCTATGCAGTAATAAAGAGATGTTTCCACGCTGCTCAAAGCCTTCTAATCAGAGGCCTTGCTATTGGACCGAGTTTATCGCCTTACCCAGGATGCGGATATAGTTTATCGTCATACCCAGGAAGGTAGATTGCTCTATCTCAAAGAACAGATAAAATGAGAGAGAGAGAGGGAGAGGAAAGCGACGCGTATCCTACTTGATGAGCTCAAGTAAATGAACGAAGTAACGAAAAGATAAAATTTATTAAGAGCTACGAAGAACAGAAAATAGTGGCGAGCCATTATCGTCTACGTCCTGAGGGGACACGGCCAAAGAATAAGATTGTAAAATGAACGGAATTTGAATTCGAATTTACCGGGATCTGTTTTTTTCTTTTTTTTTATGCAAGTGTAGTGAATTGGCCTTGATATCTGCAATTGTAAAGAAAAGGATCTTCGATTTGTAAAAGATTAATATTAATATAATTGTGGAAGATTAACACAATTCATTTTTCTATAATTTTATGGTTGAAATTAATAATTAAAACCAATATTTTATTTTGGGATCCATAATATCCATTTTAATATAGGTTTCGATAAATAGAACATGCGTGAGGAGGGAAAATCTGCACCCATCTTCAGTATATAATATTAGGCAGGATCAAACGTTGGAGCGCCTTGAAGAATAATAAAAGGAAAATAAAAGAGACGAGAAAATTATAACCAAATAACGATAAAAACGCGTAGAAAGGTAAAAAAAAAATATATATTTTCGGATAATGCAATTAAAGATTACAATTTTTTTTCTCATGTTATTACTTCAACGAATTTTCATTAAGTTTAAAGAAGATTACGCTAACAAATCCAATCAATTCTAAAGCAAGTAGATTTTTTCCGTTCTGTCAGCTTGACTCGGTTCATTAGGTTTATAAATACGCCTGTAAGGATACCCGACAATGTCTCGGTTAAAATAACCTATAAAATTATCATTCACTTTTCGGAATAAGATTTTGTTTCCTCTAATTTAAACACTACCTTCTTCATTTTGGTGCTCTTTGGTTTACGGCATATCAACCTCATTATTTAATGTTGACAAGATTTTTGTTGTTGGTAATAATTTTTTTCTTTTCAAAAATTCATTAATGGTAATATTTTTTTCAAAAATGTATTGCTGGTGTTAAAACCTATTTTTACACTTTCATAGATTTTTTACCCCAGTTTGGCTGGGACTCCTAACAGGTAGTACCACACCGGGTCAGGTTGGAGCTGGGAACACAAGCAATTCCTCAAAATTGCTTCTGGATGTGGTTTATCGTCAATACGCAGGACACAGACGTAGTTTATCGTCAATTTCAGTGTCGTGTCCCTTTAGGATGTGAGAGGGAATCATTGTTCTCCATAACGTCCTACCATTTGTAACTAATATTTGTCTTACTGAAACTCCCGCCCACTATTCTGTCATCCATTTAGACATGATCTTTAAGTTGGTTTCTTGCTGCTTCCTTTTCTACTTTTTCTTTCAATATATCCTGTCAATTTCGAATTCTCCAAACATGTTTTACGCATTTAGTGTCCCAAGTTTTGTCCGTCTCTTTCTGATTGCAAGTATGTCTTTTTCGTTCCTATTTCCGTTATAAATACGAGTGTCCACGCAACATAACGTTTAACTAACAACATCTATGGTATTAATGCAAAAGAATTCCATCCGTTTCTTTAGAAATTGCTTTGTTTACGTTAGGATACGAAACTGAGAAGATATGTCTATTTAGAGCGAAAGAGAAAAACCTGTGTTTGAAGGCACTATTCGACATTGCTTGACCATCAACTGACTACATGACCGCGAGGTACACAACACATCACATCTAATGACGATTATCGCTAGGGGTACGTAGGTTCGTAACCTGCCGGAGAGCGCATATTTTTCTCTAATACGAATTCAGGTAAGTAGACCAAAATAAAATGAGCGTAAAATCAAATAGGAGTAATCGGTAAAAATAACGTTAAGTAATAAAATCTGACGGATTAAAAATGTAAAAAATAAATACAGCCATATATATATATATATATATATATATATATATATATATATATATATATATTACACGCAAAAGTTTTTTTTTTTTTGTTTCCTGAAGGCATTAAAATAAAAAAAAACGAATATGGGACAATTCTTCAGAATTTCAGGTTTTATTTCCTGGCACTTACATTTAGATGTGCTAAACAACGTTGGACAATACCACCTTTTGCTTGAACCCACTCATTTTTCAAGTGACCAAAACTATTCGTAGACATGACTGACAGGTGTTTCTTGTCGCCCAGGTGTTACATTTTAGATTGATTGTTTAAACATTAAATTGTTCTGAATGACTACTCTAGGTTTTAACCTTGAGTTCCATCTGTAAAGACTGCATTTCTTGTTATAAAAGGATAACCCAACATGAATACAAAAGGACTGTCTATGGGAGAAAAGCAAACCATTTTGAAGCTGGGAAAAGAGCCAAAATAGATCAGAGCTATTGTCTATAGCATTGGGCATAGCCAACACGACAATTTGGAATGTACTGAAAAAGAAACTAACTGCTGGTGGACTGAATAACAGACACAGAACAGCAGTTGATGACAGAAACATTAAGAAAACACCCAGAAACATCAATTACGCGCAGAGTGCAGTGGGGGAAGGATGTTTGACTATCCACCATTCGAAGAAGACTTCGAGAGCAGAAATATAGATGCCATACCACAAGATGCAAATCACTCATCAGTAGTAAGAATCGGAATGTTAGATTAGAATTTGAAGAGGAAATACAGAGATGAGCCACAAAAGTTCTGGAAGAAAGTTTTATGGACAGATGAGTACAAGATTAATCTCCACCAAAGGGATGAAAAATCCAACGTGATGAGAAAGAAAGAATCTGCTCATGATCCAAAGCAGACAATGTAATCTGTGAAGCATGGTGGTGGTAGTGTCTTGGAACAGGCTTTTATTTCCTGGTATTTACATTTAGATGTGTTAAACTTGGGTTTCACCTGCAATGACTGCATCTCATGAAGACGAGAGAGCTGTCTATGGGAGAAAATCAAGCCATTTTGAACTCGAGAAAAGAAGCGATACCGATCAAAGCCATTGGACAAACATTGGGCATAGCCAACACAACAATTTGGAATGTCCTGAAAAAGAAATAACCATCCGGTAAACTGAAAAACAGACATAGAACAGGTCGTCCAAGGAAAACAACATCAGTTGATTACAGAAACATTGTAGGAGAGAGAAACCACAAAACGAGAGTCAATGGCATCACCAACAACTTTCACAGTGCAGTGGGGACGAAGGTTTCACAATCCACCATTCGAAGAAGACTTCGAGCGCAGAAATATAGATGCCATACCACAAGATGCAAATCACTCATCAGTAGTAAGAATCGGAATGTCAGATTAGAATTTGAAGAGAAAATACAGAGAGGGCGGCAAACGTTTTGGCTTGCTTTACGCCATATTTTTAGGATAGGCTCATATGAATAGAATTCTTTGCAAGATATCAATTTGTAAATCAGGTCTCATTGACGTATTTTTGTAAAGGGAGTTTTTTTTTTCAAAAGTCTGGTTTCATTGATTTATCTTTTTCAGATATACCGTTTTAGAGAAATGGCTTTAATTGAAAACCATTTGGTTTGTATTTTTTGGTAGAGTTTTAAGAAATAGTATTATGTCATCCAATTTTGCTTTCTTAAAGAACTCATATATGTTGTTTATATTATAGCCTGTCTTGAGTGATTAATATTTGAACACTGGGTTAATATATGTTTAATATTGTATGCCATTTCAAATGATTGACATACTGGCTGATCTTCGTTGTTAAGCAAGTACGAGTGGGTTATTCTCATATGACCAATGCGTAAAAGGACCAGTACTATGTCTTCATTTCGAGATTTTTTGATAGCTAACTTCCATTCTCCTAGTTTGGACTTAATTGCGAAGAAATTATTGTATGGGTTGTCGTCCCAGCACCGCTGCCATTCCTTTCAGGAGGTCATTAACAAATATATTCAAAAGGAATATATTTGTTAATGACCTCCTGTAAGTCAGTGTACGGGTTTTTGGTCCTTGAATCTATATCCATATCTAAAACTGTTTTGGTTGCTAAGTTTGCTTTATTGTTGCCTTCCACATCGATGTAGCTCAGAATCCAAAATAGTTTAATGTCTCCATGTTTGCAAGTAGTGATCGTTTTGGATAATAGTTTGATAATGAGTGGGTTGTTGGATTTTTTCCTTCAAAGCGATTGGGACGGATAGTGAATGCCAAAATATTAAGAAATATTTTGTTTACTCTGTTTGATGATGTCGCGAGACATCTATTGCGTAATCCTCCACAATAAAAATAAAACTTCCCTTTTGGAGGCACATTTTCGTAATATTTTGGCTCACTTCTGTACACTCCGTCTTGTCACACTTTCACCCGTATGTATAGACAGGTGTATGATTAGACTAGTTTTACAATATACCTTGAAATTTGTCCTGGAATATGAGTCGATGCGTTTTTAGTTCAGGGAGTTTATTTAACTCTAGCAAGACATGGGTTGCTTGATTGTCCATGGTGGAATTACTGGCTGCTGTGATTTTATATTTTTGAGAGTGAGGGCCATAATTCTTCAGCAGTTGATTTCATCCTGAGTTCATAGAGTTCTATCGTATTTTCCTTTTGTCGGAATAGATCACAGTAATTAGGTTTAAAGCTACTACTGTAAGCTAGGTTAATTGAGCCTGATTTTATTTTGACATAGTACTGTAGTACCAGTTTAGTGCGCCATAATGGTGGAAGTGTTTAATTAGCTTCTGTGTATGAGCTCTGCGCTGGGGATGTCCTAAAAATCCCAGGTACTAGTCTGAGGCCTTGTTGATAGCTTGCGTTCAGTATTTCTCAGTATAATTTTTCTGGCCGTCACATATATAAATCTACCGTAATGCAGTTTTGATCAAAGTAGGGATCTGTAGAATTTAATTAATATTTCTCGATTTGCTCCCCATTCAGTATGGCTAATACACGCAGAAGTTGGAAGACTTTATTACATCTTAGTTTTAAATATTATAGAGGGAGAATGAATGCTAAATCTTTGTCAAAGATGATGCCTAGGAACTAGTTTTGTACCATTACTGGGATCTCTGCTCCATCTAATTTTAAACAGAGATAGTTGTGAAATTTTCTTAATTTATAGAAATGCAGGCATTTGGTTCATTGAAGCATTGTTGGAGTTGTCTTTCTATGCTATGCCTATATCGAGATCTGTGCGTTATTAGAAAGCCGTCGACATCTAGGGAGTATCACACTCTAAACCCAGGAGTGTGATACTCCCTAGATGTCGAGATTTAACTATGGACTTAATTTTGACGCAGAAAATGGTCACCGAAAGAATGCTTCCTTGTAGAACTCCTTCTTGATTTTGCAGATCTAGTAGCGTAGTTCCTATACGGAATTGAAATATTCGATCTTCTAGGAAGTACTCTATGAACAGACGCAACCTTATTTTTAAGCCCAGATCACGCAGGTTTATCAAGATACCAAATTTCCATGTCGTGTCTTACGCCGCTTGTTTCGTCTTACAAAGGTGACGAGGCGTATTAAGTGATCCATGGTACCTCTTTCTTTCCTAAAATCATATTCGAAGTCGCTAATTAAGCCTTTAGTTTTCAGGTATCAAGTCAACCTGCTATTGATGATTCTTATCCATAGTTTTATATAGGCAACGGGTTGGCCACCTCGAGGTGGTGTAATGGTTAGCAAGCTTTTCTCGCTACACAATTACAGCTAAGTAGTGAGTCCGATTTGCACTGGGTGGCCCCTAATTTCGGCCTTGTGCCACATCTAAGCTATGCTTGGAAAATCACTATAAAGGCAACGGGTTAATGCTATCAATCTGTAGTTTTCAAGCTTTGAGTCATTCTTTCGAGGTTTTTAGAATAGGAATGATGGACGACTGTCTCTACATTTCTGGGAAATTGCCATTTGTCATTATACATTCTCAATAACAGTTGTAAGGATCTGTTGCATTATTGTTTTAATGAAATTGTAGTGGATATCATCTGTATTGTAAGTGTCCTTTAAAGATTCATTTAGTTCCTCCAGAAGGAATAGTAGTTCATAGCTATTAGTATTGTTTAGTTTAAAGTTTAATTTTTGCTATTCCTTTTTTTGTTTGAGCTTTAGAAATTGTTGGCTACCATTCTTGACAGATGAAATGTTAGAAATTATTTTGGTTACTTAGTCAACGATATCCTTTTTACTGATTATTTTAGAGTTATCCATCGAGGTGTTTTAGAGTGTTTGTTTGGTATTTGCTTGCTGTTTTCTTTATCATATTCCAGATAGATTTAGTTTTTGTAGCATAATTAGGTTTAAATTTTCTTTATTGCTTTCTTTAATTATTTCCGTGCTTAAATTATTTCTTTATTGCTTCCTTTAATTATTTCCGTGCTTAAATTGCAGCAAGTTAGATGTTGGAAATTGTTTGTTGAATTCTCTCAGAGCTGCTCAGCTTATCCTGATTTCTTTTTTGTTTTACATTTATCATTGAACCAAGGTCTGTTGCGTCTTTTGGAATGCATTTTTTATCTATAGAGATGAGGATTTCCGTGAAATGTTTCAATTTCTTGATGATTTTTTTCTTCAACTAGTTCTTCAGAACAATGCTTTTTAAATCTTTTCCCAATTCGCTCCGCCTAATTTCCAAAGGAGAGGATTTTTGTCGTTATGCGCCACCATATAAATTGATGCATCACATAGGGATAAGTCTATTGCCGAGTAGCTGTCAGAAAATGGATTGATGTAATTCGATGTTTTATCATTATCAATGCATAAATCGTTGTTATAAATAATTGTCTAAGGTCTTTCCCTTTTGGTTTGTGTCTTTACAAACACCATATGGTACTGTGGCCGTTAAAGTCCCCTAGTATCATAAAAGGTGCATTGACTTACTTTGTGACTTCATAAAGTTTAACTTCATTTATTGTTCATTCGGTACGATAGATACTAAGCAGATGTTTATTGGTCTGTTACTTTAACAGCAATCACCTGTAGATTAGTTGTCAAATTTATTTTACTTTGAGGTACATCATTTCTAACTAGGACGGATGTCATGCGTGGTTGCATTGCTGATGTTCTTTTATATTCAGTTTGTCATTTTGCTTAAGGAATGTTTCCTGAAGGCAAATAACTGCGGGTGATAGGTCTGTCATTAGCAGAAGCAGTTCATTTATTCCGCGGCAGTTCCATTAGATTATTTGATACCTGTCTGCTTAGCATGTGGTTGTGATTTAATTTTCCGATGTTTTCAGAGTGGAGGTTTTGACTCTTTGTGTGGTTTGGCTTTCTGCCTCCATTTCTTACAGTTTGTCAAATCGGTTTTGGAATTTGGTCAATGTGAATTTCTGTTTTTGTTTGCCTGGTTCTGCTTTTTGGGGAGGTAAGTTCTTAAGTCTATCTTTGATGGTTTTTAGTGGACAGATAGGAGATCGCTGTGATATTTTTTTAGAATATTTTGTGTTTTGGAGGAGTGGGTTGTGTCTTTTGGTAGATATCATATTTGTTTTTTCTTTATTATTTCAACACTTTCATTGCCTTTCTTCTGTGGCTCAGTCAGCACTATCCCCTTGAAGTATATTTCTTTCAGCTAATATTGGTTTGATTTGGTGTTTTACAGCATATCAATCTCCATGGATTCTTTAATGACAAGATTGCTGGTAATATTTTTTTCCAAAAATCTATTGCTGATAATTTTTTTTTTTCAAAAATGTATTGCTGATATTTCTTTCGTCCAAAAATAATATTGCTTTTAATATTTTTTCCAAATACGTATTGCTGGTAATATTTTTTTTTTAGAAAAATGTATTTTGCTTGTAATATTTTTTTCCTTCCAAAATATATTGCTGCTAATATTTTTTTTCATAAACTTATTGCTGGTAAATTTCTTACACAAATTTATCTCTGGTATTAAAACCTATTTTTACACTTTCATAGTGTTTTGACCCTAGTTTGGACGTTAACTATATACCCAAAGCTGGGACCATAACAGGTGCTACCATCCCGGGTCAGGGTGGACCTGGGAACACCAAGCAATTAATAGGTGGTTGCATGCTCCTCAAAACCTCCTTATCAGAGGCCTTGCTGTTGGATGTAGTTTATCGTCTTACCCAGGACGCGGATGTAGTTTGTCTTACCCAGGACTATCAGTATGTATTAAAATTTGGGCCAGTAAGTGTACGAGCTTCTCAGTGTGGGCTCAAAGGCGGGTTCAAAGGGTATATTTTTGGCCGAGCCTAAGGGGATCGGAGAAACCCACGTTAAACTCGGCCTTGTGCCCCATACATTCCTCGTGGGGGGGGGGGGCTGTTAAATATTGAGATACGTTGAGACAAGTTGAGAGACACGGAGACAGACACAGGGTATTCTCAGAGAGATATACAAGAGTCCACACAGAGAGAGAGAGAGAGAGAGAGAGAGAGATGATTACGGCTTTACTTACAGACTTGTACATATACTTTCTATTAAACCGCATTCCTGGATTACTAATCTTCACTTCAAGTCTGTATTCTTACGTTTAATACACGTATTTTTCTGTCTCAACTACTGGCGTTGTTTATTCATTTGTGCAGGATTCCATTCACGGAATCCACAACAGTAAAGGAGAATGGTATTCTTTGTGGTCATTTCTTGCATTAGTTTTGCATAGGAAAGGCCTTTCATGGATCTTTCAACAATTTACTTTGCCTCTACGAATGAGACATTTCGTTTGTGTTTCACCTCGACTATCTCCTTTTCCCTTCTGCAGAAGTTGCAAAATCGTGAGTTTGCTGGGTGATTTTCCTGGCAATTAGCACATCTTACTTTATAGTGTCATTTATCTTCCGTGTGGTTTGGCAACATTTTTCACATGTTAGGCGACTCCTGCAGCTAGCCCAAATTTTTGGCACTTGAAGCACCTTAATGGATCAAGAATATATTGTTCCATTGGATCAATGTTGTACCCAAATTCTAGGAATTTGAGGTGAGACAAAAGTAAGGATATACGTGTCTGTTATGGTTTCTCCTTTCCTTCTTATTGGGATTCGAAACTAATCGCTCTCCGTTTGGATTCCTAAGGCAGATATTTCCTCACGTGTGGCCAGAGATAACTCTGCTTCTAATGACTCCTTTAGAATTGTTCAGTCCTTGATGGGGGAAGGTTTTAATTTGATGTTATGAAAATTCTTTCTTTCGGCGTTTTTTTGTTTTTTTTTGTTTTTTTTTCTATTTTCTATTTCTAATAGCAAATTGCACTTCTACTGGAAAACAGTTTTTTTTTTCAATCTAAAAAGTGGGACGTTTTGCTAGATGAGTTCTAGAGACGCGAATACGAGAAATCTTGGAAAGTGAATACTTAAATCTTTTTCAGAATCAGCCTGAAAGATATCTTTTTTTTATTTTGTTTATTCATAATTTTTATGTAGAAAAAAATCACTGCCTTTAACCTCGGAGCCCAGCATTTGGGTGTGTCAAGAGGGAAACCCAGTCGCCTTGACAAGTCAAGGCTACACAAACCAGTATACTCGTTTTCGAGAGGGACTGAGCACTCGTTAAACCATTTCTTGCAATTTCCCAATCTTAATGTACAAACTATTTTTAACAGCCATGTCTAAGTCTAGATCTATTCGAATCGACTGACCCTCAGCCAGCGCTTTCTAACGCCTATAAATTGGATAGAGACGGTCTCTTAGCCCGGTCTATATTTGGGGTATTGTATTCAGTTGTAAAGTACTCCATAAATTGATATAGTTAGAGGCGTTCTGGCTTGGCATGACCAGCCAAATTATCGGATCGGGCCTCCCCGACGGCCCGTCTAGTGTTTTGTGAATTAGAAGTATCTAACCCTGAATCCTGAAACCATTAATCACAAGAACCCCGTTCTCAAACATTAGGGGTCGTCACCATTGCAAATAGGCTTGCCTCATTGGTGAGGGGGCTTACGTCTCTGCAGATGTGCAGTCGGCGTATTTTGAAACCCCAGCCCACAGTGCGGTTTCATTGAGGGCTATTACCCCTCTGCATTATTCTGAAGCCCCAGTGCGGTTTAAATCATGAAAGTAAAAATATACCAAGATACCTCACTTGAAACAAAAGAAGCAAGAAGCAATGTATTAGCAACCTGATCAATCTTACTCTCTAATGGTTTTAGTTGTTTGACTATTGATATTGATTAATGACACCTATTTACAATATAAAGGGATATCAGACTACGTGACTGACGTGTACCTAAAGACACATTTTTATTTTTAATTCGAGAATAAATAACGCAATTCAGTTTGTTTCCTCATCGAATATGAAAACGTTCTTGCGGTTTCTTTCATTAATCTGAAGCAACACGTTTTCTATTATCTTTCGTTTTCGAACCGAATATCAATTTTACGCTTTCTATTGGAATACCCAATCGTTAAATACAAAAGAGTAATGGAATTTAACAAATAATTTTTTAAAAAATCACACAACACACATTATAAAATTTGTAAATAAATCCATTCTTTCAATGCAGTTATAGACGTCAGGAAAGAATCTCATTATCCTTAACGCATTGCTCCCCGAGAAAAAATGATTCGTCATCAAACATCAGCAATAAGCAGCTCAAAATATACCAACATGCGTCAAAAGATTTAATATAAAAGTAAGCTCATCTATTAATATAACAGTGTAATGTAACAGTATGCTTAGCTGTTCAAATAACATTTTTTAATCTTTTCGCCACAAGCAAGGCGAGAAAGTTACTAAGGTGCAAGACATGCAAAGAAACTGAGAAAATGATGTTGAGGAGAAAGGACAACGAGAGAATTTTAAAACGACAGAAGATGAAGATTGACGTTGCATTTAAATTTTTGAAGGTCGTAAATGACAAAAACAAGAATCCGGAAGAGGGAAGTGCAAAAGAGGAAAATAAAGTTTACGGTTACATCTAGGAATTTCAACAGTTAAAAGACGAGACCTTGCTACCTGTATAGTACCGCTTATAAATTCTTGAAGTATACCAAATAGGTAAACTCGTCAGAGCAAGTGCCATGAAACCATATAGGAACGGCACATGGAGGCTACGTTACGCCGGTAGGAAAGTGACTGATAATATTGCAGATCCTTCTTTCGATTTGGCAAAGAATCCGTAGAAATATACGAGAAGCACCAGACCAGATGTGACAGCAATATTCGATGCACTTATGAATGTCTATGTTAGATTATGGCGGGAAAAATCTCTAACACGTTAGAGTGAACCAACTTTTCAAGCAGCAATTGATTCAATATAATCGTTCCACTTTAGATCGGAGGAAAACGTGGAACCGGAAACGGGCAGTGAGCTATTCTGGATGTTAGCATCAGCCATGGTAATAAGAGGCAAAAAAGATTCTCTAAGTCGATGAAAAGATATCAGTTTCGCTTTCACTTCGTCTGATGATTATCATTCTATAGCGTAGTTCTTGATTTTCAACTTGTTATTTTCGAATTCTGTACTCTATATAACATGGACTTATAAAAGTATGAAAAATGATTTATCTTTATATGTATGCGAGCTTGCAAGAAAAGCTACATGAAGTGCGCGACACAAGGACTTGGGCAAGGAGCGATTTTCTATCCCCGCAGCATAGCAATGTTTCCAGAGACTTCCCCAGTTAGATGAGAATCTTAAAGATCGTCAATATCCATGAAGGAAAACATTGTCGATTACACGCTGAACTAATAGAGAAAAATCTTTCTAGTTTTACAGCAGAGGTAACAATGATATCTTTGCACGTGAATCACCCGGAACAGACATCGATTAAGCAAACTGGTCATAGTTATTTTCTAAAAGTTTTATTCTTATAAAAACTCCATTACATTTTGTGTGTCAAACAATACAAAAAGATATTAAATGAACGAAACAAGATAAGAAACGAAGAAAGGAGTTTTAAGTGGTTAGCTAATATCTTTCCTTCTGTAACCCGGTGTATTTTAGTCCGCTCATATATGAGAAAGGGAGATTGCCCAACAAATTTCAATTACCTGTGACTCTTTCTGTGGCCAAGCATACTAAAGCACGTCGGAACTTATAATGGTTTCTCCTATAAAGGGGGACTCAGATTCGAACTCTACGGGAGAGGAAATTTTTATTATTAATTCTTCGAGTGAATTCTGACCTCATTCGTTTTGAATGCTACGTCTTTCCAAATACTCCAAACTTTATTCTGGGGTTTGAGGAGACGCCCTGTTTTTATTCTAGTTTTGATTTTTTAACATTTTGAATTATGTCTATCAGTCTTCGCATTCGAAGAAGAAATAATGAAAATGCAGTGATTTGTTTAGTTAGGTTTAATTTAGTTTGTTTCATGGCATATAATCGTGAATGGGTTATTTAATGACGGCAAGATTTCTACTGCTGGTATTTTTTTTTCAAAAATGTATTGCTGGTAATAATTCTTTTACAAAGTATTTCAGGTATTAAAACCTATTTTTAAACTTGCATAGTGTGTTGACCAAAGTTTGGGTGTTAACTCTTTGCCCATAGTTGGGTCGTTAACAGGTGCTACCACAACGGGTCCGGGTGGACCAGGGAACATCAGCAATTAAAAGTTGGTTCCACACTGATCAGTGGCCTTGTTGTTGAACGTAGATTTTTCATCTTACCCAGGACGCGGATGTAGGTTATCGTCATACCCAGGACAATACAGTGATTTGTATAACTTGATTAATATTAATCAATCTGCTCCCCATTCAGTATGGAGCCACTACACGCAGGACTTTTAGTGCTTCGTTAAATTTTGTATTTAAATATTTCAGATGCAGAATGAAATCTACTTTCTTTTATCAAAGATAATGCCTAGAAATTTGTGTTGTTCCCCTAGTGGGATTTCTGTTTCGTCTAACTTTAAACATGGATCATTGCGTAATTTTCATAATTTGTAGAAATGTAGGCATTTGATTTTCGTTTTGAAAAATGTATATCATTTTCCGTGGCCAGTTTGTACATTTTAATATAAGCATTGTGGGAGTTATCTTTCTATGGTATGCATATGCCTATCTATAGTATGCATATGTCTTTCTATGGTATGCATATGTCTGTCTATGAAATGCATATGTATTTCTATGTTACGCATATGTCTGTCTATGATATGAATATGTCTTTCTATGGTATGCATATGTCTGTCTATGATATGCATATGTCTTTCTATGTTATGCATATGTCTATGATATGTATGTGTCTTTCTATGGTATGCATATATCTGTCTATGATATGCATATCTCTTTCTATGCTATGCATATGTCTGTCTATGATATGAATATGTCTGTCTATGATATGCATATCTCTTTCTATGGTATGCATATGTCTGTCTATGGTGTGCATATGTCTTTCTATGGTATGCATATGTCTGTCTATGATATGAATATGTCTGTCTATGGTATGCATATGACTTTCTATGGTATGCATATGTCTGTCTATGATATGCATATCTCTTTCTATGCTATGCATATTTCTTTCTATGTTATGCATATGTCTTTCTATGCTATGCATATGTCTGTCTATGATATGCATATGTCTTTCTGTGGTATGCATAATTCTGTCTATGGTATGCACATGTCTTTCTATGGTAGGCATATGTCTGTCTATGATATGCATATCTCTTTCTATGCTATGCATATGTCTTTCTATGGTATGCATATGTCTTTCTGTTATATGCATATGTCTTTATATGGTATTCATATGTCTGTCTATGATATGCATATGTCTGTCTATGATATGCATATGTCTTTCTATGGTATGCCTATCTCAGTCTATGATATGCATATGTATTTCCATGTTACGCATATGTCTGTCTATGATATGAATATGTCTCTCTATGGTATGCATATGTCTGTCTATGATATGCATATCATAGACAGACATATGCCTACCATAGAAAGACATGTGCATACCATAGACAGAATTATGCATACCACAGAAAGACATGTGCATATCATAGACAGACATATGCATAACATAGAAAGACATATGCATAACATAGAAAGAAATATGCATAGCATAGAAAGAGATATATCATATCATAGACAGACATATGCATACCATAGGAAAGTCATATGCATACCATAGACAGACATATTCATATCATAGACAGACATGCATACCATAGAAAGACATATGCACACCATGACAGACATATCATCATAGAAAGAGATATGCATATCAGAGACACATATTCATATCATAGACAGACATATTCATAGCATAGCATAAGAGATATGCATATCATAGACAGACATATTCATATCATAGAAAAGACATATCATATATAACATATAACATAGAAAGACATATGCATATCATAGACAGACATATGATATGCAAATATCTTTCATATGGTATCAGACATATGTCTGTCTATGATATGAAATTCTCTTTCTATGTTATGCATATGTCTTTCTATGGTATGCATATGTCTGTCTATGGTATGCATATGTCTTTCTGTTATATGCATATCTCTTTCTATGTTATGCATATTTCTTTCTATGTTATGCATATGTCTTTCTATGCTATGCATATGTCTGACTGTGATATGCACATGTCTTTCTATGTTATGCATATGTCTTTCTGTGGTATGCACTTGTCTTTCTATGTTATGCATATGTCTTTCTGTGGTATGCATATGTCTTTCTATGGTATATATATGTCTGTCTATGATGTGTGTGTGTGTAAATAGTTCACGTCTTGAACCACTTCCCACTTGGAAACTAAAAAAAAAAGCTGAAAACTTGAGTCGTTACTCGAGTTACCAGCTCACGCGATCTCCAGACGATTAGAACTGTTCTCGTCTTCTGAAGACCGCCAGAACGTGATCCGACTCCGGCTGTCATTTTTTTTTATTTATATATATATATATATATATATATATATATATATATATATATATATATATATATATATATATATATTCGGAGGGAGATTAAAATTTCTCTATCCGCCCAAGAGGGAAACAAAATATGATGCTCAGTTATAGTTATTATGTAAAGTGTGTCTGGCCAAGAACTTTTCAATCAGTACCACTTAAAACCTGTAATTTAATAATTTATATCGCAAAATTAGAAAAAACATTTACCATGGAAATTTTTCTTTTTTCCCAAACTTTTACTGTTTTTTCATTAAAATCATTTTTTTATTATTCAGAATGTATGTAAAATTACAATTTAATTTTTGTCGGATGATCTTACTGACTACAATGAATTATCTTTTTCGTCTTGTAATAGGCGTATTCTATCTTTTTAGTTTGAAATGCTGTATGAGCCATACTTATTTGTCCACGATTATATTTTGACATTTTTTAATGTCAAGGTAATTTGTCGGTAACCGTTATCAATTATTGTTTGAATTTTTTGTTTTTAAAGTTTTAATAAACTGAAATGAGAAGAAGAAATGAAGCAATTTGTTCAATTGATGGCCTGACTGGCTTATTGGTATCTCCCCCTTTGTTTTTTTACAATCTCTTCACCCATTTTAGTTAATCGGTTTTAAATGTTTGTTTTGGCACTAATCGCATTTGTACAGGGATTCTTTTTGCACAAACTTTTGAATGGCAACGGAAAGAAACACTCAGCAGAATGGAAGAACATGTATGGCTTGCACCAGGTCAAAAAGAATTATTTCTTTTAATTTAATTTTATGCTAATTAATTTCCTTTCTCAACTTTTCGGGGCGACTTTTAAACTGAGTTATGTTGAATGGATCTTTTTCTATCGGATAAAAGAACTTTATCATAAGTGTTGGATTTCATGCCATGTCTCTTCGAAGATTCATAAGAAACCTGGTGTAAGTGTTTTACGTTGCTTTCTATACAGTTAAACTATATCCGGCAGCTAGGCCTCTGATCGGTAGATTGGAGGCTTTGAGGAACGAGGAAACACCTCTTACTTACTGTTTTTCCCAGAACCTCCCTGACCCAGGATGGTACCATCTGTTAGGACCCCAGCTATAGACAAATAGTAAAATCACAACCAAAAAACTATGAAAGTATAAAATTACATGTTTATAGTAAAAATACCAGAAATGCATTTTTATATAAAATTACCAACAATACGTATTTATAGTAAAATTACCAACAATATATTTTTAAAGCAAAATGACTAGTAATACATTTTATTGTAAAATTACCAACAATATATTTTATCTGTAGCAGAAACCATAAAATTGTTCAAAATATTTAAATTTCAGCATTAAATAACTCATATAAATGTTGATGTGCGGCTCCACAAAATCAATCAACCAATCTATACGGTTACTAATTAAATGTTTGCTTCCACATAGTCTGGTCACTACCGAAGACTATAGATACTAGTTTAGTGTACTATTTAGCCCATAGCTACAAATTATAAATACATGTCGAATATTATTCATAGGGTGGTATACTAATAAAGCATATGTTAGTCTATAACTAATTAATATATTAATACTCTGATGATTCGACGTTGGTCAACAGTCGTTTTTGACACAATCGATCTTGTTTATAAGTCTACCATTCGTCCATGCATTGACTATTGCCGTCAAGTTTGATTTGCTTTTATTTATTTTATTTTACGACCTATCAACCTCAAATTCACATCTGGTCTGATGTTTCTGCTAAGTATCTGAATACTTTTCATAAAATCCAAAGCAGAATCTACAATGTTATCGGTTCTGATCTGTTCTCTCGGCGTCAGTCACTTTCCCGTTTGTACCTTTTCTCTAAATATATTCCTCCCTCGACATTACGAATTTAAAAGCAGTACTAGATTGGCATCATTTTATCGCTGAAATACCTAGATGTACCTATAAGTATCTATGCTAAGAGTTTATTGCCTTGCACTTCTCGCTAGTGAATTTCTTTTATCTTCAAAAATTTAAATGCCATTTCAAATCATTATATTTTTTCCTTCTTGAATTATGTTCTCTTATTCTCTTATCTCTCCTTGCATCTTAATGGCGTTATCATTTAGATTGGAGTGAAATGATTAAAAAATATATCAAATATAATCGTATTATAGCAAATTATGATCCTATGGCATTCTATTTGTAAGTAATGCTTGCTATCAAATACCAGTCTAATTTATGGTTTGGTTTGTTCTAAGGCATTTCAACCTGAATGGGTCACTTAATGCCGACAAGATTTTTACAATAGATTCATATGAATAGAATATATTCTTTGTAAGGAAACTGTTTGAAGATCCGGTTTCATTGATATACTTTTGTAAATAGGTTTGTTGTCGAGAGTCTGATTTCATTGATGTATTCTTTTTAAATATACGGTTTGTAGAGGAATTGATTTTGACAATCTCATTTGGTTTATAAGCTTTTTCTAGAGCTCATACATATTGTTCATATTATAGTATACTTCAGAGAGAAAGATCTGAGAACGCAATTAATAAATGTTTAATGGTATATGCTGCTTTACATGTTTGGTATACTGGTTAATCTTCTCTGTAAGTACCAGTGGGTTGTTCTCGTATGGCCAATCCATTCCACTTCTTGCTTACTAGATTTTCTGGGAGTCGAATTCATTTCTCCTTGTTTGGACTGGATTGCGAAGAGTTTATGTGAGTGCTCGTGCAAGTAGCGTTGTCATTTTTTTTAAATGTATTTATTAATAACTGCCTAAAAATCTGGGTATGGCATTTTGGTCCTTGTATCCACATTCACATCTAAAGCCGACTTGGTTGCTAGATCTGATTCATTATTACATTTAACTCCGATATGGCTAGGAATCCAGCATAGTTTGATGTTTTTCATGCTCAATAGTTCTTATTTACAAGATATTTTAATAATAAAGAGGTTGTTGGATTTTTTTTCCTTCAAAGACAATAGGTCGGCTAGTGAATCCGAAAAAATTAGAATTTTTTTGTTTGTTCTAACAATGGCCATCCAGGAATTTCTAAAATACCTAATGCAAAACTGTTTATTGGGACAATATGGACAATGATATTAAGAATAAGATTAAAACGTGTAACTGTGTACTAACAACAAAACTCCTGTCTATAAAAGCTAAAAAAAGCATTATTACATTTTTATTATGCAGGACCAATAAAGATTTTACCTCGTAGTGGTAGACAGTTACACGAAATGGCCTGAGATTTATGAGTGTAAAAATGCTAAGACGAGAGGCAAAACATTTCTGAGAAAAGTCTTCTGAAGTTATGGAATGCCAAACATTATCATTTCAGAGAATGGTACTCAATTTATGTCCTGGGAATTTCAAACTTTCTGAAAGATGTAGCTGGTGAAACGTGTAACAACTCCACCTTATCACCCTATCTCAATTAGAACGTTTCGTCGACACTCTCAAAAGTGCATTGAAAAAAAAGCTAACGAGGAGGAAGAAGGACGAGACCATTTTACAGCATTTTCTATATTACAGACATCCACCAAGTCCTTACAATACGCCAAGGAAATCAGCCGCCGAGTTAATGTTCAGGAAAACTAAGAACTACATTCTCTAAATTGTTGCCTCAATTACAAGGGAATAAAACTGCAAACCCTCGTATTAGAGATAAGGTATTTTTTAAATGCCAGGCAGATGTGGGGCGGGGATGGTGTAATATTTCGGCGAATGAGCCGATTTATATATTTGCTTCAAAATTAAAATGGTCTGCAACAAGACATAAACCAGCCACGGCGGAAGGATTGTGAGGAAAACTCTCCCCGGTCGATGGCACTGCTATTCGAACTTTTTTTTATATATTCCAGCTGCCAGTGGCTACCATAACACCAGACGGCATGATATCGGAACCAGGGTTAAGAACAAAGAATATGTACCAGCTGGTTGGAGGTGATTCCCAGTATAAAAATAAAGATGTTCATGAATATTAACTAAAATGGTAGGTGTTTTAGAGTAAGACTCAGCGTACGTCCTGCTCTTCCCTACTACTATGTCAATGGACTGCTTCTACTTATAAAAATGCTAAGTCGCAATATTAGAGTAGTATTTTAGAGGATGAGTATTTTTATGGTATGGGGCGCGTTTTGTAGGTCCCCTTGAGAGGATGTGGTCTTATGGTGTATGGAGGATTGGTTGGCGATAGACGAGTTCTTGTGGTGAATGTGCAAATTGTAATGAGTGAATGGGTCGTGAATCAAATTAGCTAGGTATAGGATAGTTAGTGAAGACCAGCCTCAATCCCTCTCCTTTTTTAGGCCATGTGCCACAATTGTATTCTTATATATAATAGATATCATTTTAGAGGATGAGTCCCTATTTTTCATTGGTTTAATTTCCCATCCCCCTCCCTCGTTAGGTGGTCAGTGACGTCAGTTCTCTGGTGGTTGCGAGACGCCTTTCGTTTCGGGTGTGTTTTTTGCACTTGTGTCTGAATGAGTGCATGTTTGAGTGAGTGTTTGGGATAAATGAATGTTTTATATTATTAAAGTCCCGCATTGACTTCGTTCAGTTAACTGATATTTCTGTCACATTTAGGGGCTGTGTTATGTGTTATTACTAACATTATTGTGTTTAGTTTATTGTAGATAGTTTTGTACATCTTTGTAAATAATCAATAGGACAAAATTTTAAATTTGTTATTGTATTCCCCTTCTACAACAGACAATAAATTGTACATATGGGGTTTAGTTAGGACTTTCATAGGGACAATAAGGTATTATGGTGGATGCAGTAAGAAAGGTAATTAGGATTTTTTTTTTTTTGGTGTAAGCAATATTGTTGCCTGTTTGTGTCAGTGTTTGTGGCTAGCTAAGTTTAAAGTTAAGACAGATGAAGACAGTCCTTTTCCTACTTCCCCCTTTGGCCTTGTGCCACATTTTGTATTTACAAAAATAAATACCGTATTTGAGATTAGGAGAGGTCGAATGATTGGTTCAAATTTATTTCAATACTGCATTAATTTCCTCTAGTTGACTGATATTTTTGCCACAATTAAGGATTGGAGGTATTTCTAACATCCTTTTTGTTCAGTTTCTTGTATTTATTTTAATCATTTCACCCTAAGTAAAGCGGGAATGTCGCTAGTATAAAGCGTTATAGAAAGTGGAAGTGAAAGTGAAAGAAAATACTGGATATAGGGTGGGGATTGAGGAAAGGATAAAAGATAAACGGATGGGAGACAGCAGAAGATGGCGATTGACGTTATATTTAAATTTTTGAAGATTATGGTTTTCAGGGAAACAAGTAAACAGAAGAGAGTTTCACTGACGTGAGACGCGTGAAAAGAAACTGCTGTAATAGAAACGGTTGCTATTTCAACAGTAAAAGAGTGGGGCCTAGATGCCGATCTAGTATCACGCTTAAATTCATGTAGTCGGGGAACCAGGGGCGGGAAGCTCGTCAGAGCAGTTGACATAAAAATATGTGAAGAAAAGACAGAGGGAAGTCACATCACGCCTGAAGGAAAGTGGCTGAAGTCGAGTTGCTAAGTCAGGGTCGATTACATTGCAGATCCTCCTTTAGATTTTGTCAACCTCGAGATGAATAGCAGGAGCACCAAACCAGATGTGGCAGCAGTATTCAATGCACGGGCGAGTGGTAAATTTGTAAATGGGCAAGATGGACTCTAACGAGTAAAACCTTCTAGCACGACACAATTAACCAACTTTCCTTGCAGTAGATGCGGCTATTGATTCAATATAATTGTTCCAGTTCAAAACAGTTGAAAACGTGAGGCCAAGAAAGCGAATTGAGACGCTCTTCTGGAGTCGAGCATCAACCATGCTGATGGCGGGCAGGGAAGCTGAATAAATGCAAACAGTTTACTTTTGGAAGCATTAAAATTTGCAAGCTATTTCATGTCCCAGTTAACCACTGATTGGAGGAAGACATACTATTCATATTGTAAATACTCATTGGGGTATTCATTTATAAATGTTATTTTATCTCCGCCACCAGATAAAGTTTGCATATGGAGACAAGTTCGGATTTCGTAGAGACTTGAGGTATTAGGGTGATTTCAGTAAGAATGAAGTGCTTTGGTGTAAGGAATATTGTATAGTTTGTTCGTGTTGGTGATTGTGACTAGCTAAGTTTAAGATGACAGACTGATGACACCCTCCCACATCTCTTGTGTCACAGTTTTTGCTTTTAGCAGAAATAAATATTTGATTTACTCAAGTATTTCCGTTCTATATATGAGTATTTAGTAAACCTCCTTTGTTTCCTCTACTTAGTCTTCTGTTCCTTAGATACTCTAACTACGGCCTTACTTATTTTCGGTTATTTTGAATAAAGACAACATTATAATAGAAATAGAATTTTTTGTAATCTTAAGTTTGAAAAAATAAAACCTCATAATTTCTTTGACTTATTTTTTCTACAAGAATAGTCATAGGATTTTTTTCAGGAGCTATTCTAACAAAAATATTAACTACAATAAAAAAAACGATTTAAATTTCTTGAACGCGTAAAGAGGTAATAAGTCTTCTAGAATTTAACACGCATAGAATATAATCATTGTAAGAGAAAGCATAAAAAACAGCGATTCAACTACTTGATGAACTTGAGTGGATGGCAGAACATGGACAAAGGGTTGTGGCCCCTTTACTACATCTGCTCCTTGGCTCTTCAAAACCTCTCGATCAGTAGCGTTGCTGCCGTCAGACGGTAAGAAACATACAAGTTATTTCTCTACAGTTGTGAAGTGTTTTCCAAAGACATTATCTAAAACGGTGAGTTTGATCTGTACTGAATGTCCCCTTTCTTTACCTCTCTACAAGAATTGAAATTTTGGCTTCTTCTGAAGCACAATGCTACTAAATATTAAATCTAGCTACTTGTAACTTTTTAGGCTACCTTTGAAATTCCAGCTTTACTAAATTTTGAATTCCGCAACATATTTAACCAAAAATAAATAAATAAAAATAAAACGTCAATCGCCATCTTCTGCTGTCTCCCATCTGTTCATCTTTTATCCTTTCCTCAATCCCCGCCCTATATCCATTCATATACACTCGAATTCTTTACTCCTATACGACTGCTTGTGTCACAACGACTTTATAAATATGACGAAACTGTTTTGTACCGCAGAAAGAAGGAAATATCGCATTGTTACTCGTACAGTGAGTTCGAGAAACTCTGCCAGTCATAAGTAAGATTAAACATAGGAAACTGTACACTTACCGATTTTCTGAAAACAATTTGCTCTTACAACTGATATAAACACCAAATTTTAAATTTTGAATTTCAAAAAGAAGCCAAGTCGATTTGCCTGAATGAAATGAACCTTGAAACTTAAGAGTGAAAGGAAAATAGGAAAACTACTTTCACTTAAAGTTGTCATGAAAGCGGTGATGTTTTTTTTTATTGGATTTAGTCATCGGACACCGATGGATAAAAGCAAATAAAATAAAGAGATAAAAAGAAAAACACTCCTGATAATTCTATATTTCAATTTCTATTTTCTTAAATAGAAAAAAAATGGTAAGGAATTTCTTATTTCACTGTATGCGTGATAACTCAAGAATTAAAACATCAGTGGATTTTTTAACAAGGTTAAGAGGTTTGGATCTTCGTTTTTTTTTTCTAATAGGGTTTGGGTTTTTTTTAATCTTTTCTAACAGGGTTTGAGTATTTCGACTTACCTTTTCTGACATGATTTGATGGTTTGGACTTCTTCCAAGTGTGAAAATTCTCAAATAAAAGATTCAATAAATCGACGAGATGTGTCTTTTTACTGAACACATTCCGTTGTACAAGACTGACTGATATTTTTATTACGCATCTTCCTTTCATAAGAATCAAAATAAACGTAGATCAATTTCTGCTGTGATTCTCGAATAACCCTAAGGCGTAGGCGTCACCAAGTCTTTCCATCGATTAGTGGTCGTCTGTTTTTAGTTCTAGCAGAAATCCTTTCAGTAAGCTGATATTTTCCAAAATCTGTTGTTTAACCTGATTCTGCATATATATATATATATATATATATATATATATATATATATTATAGTAGCGGTCTTTTATTTGAAATATATTTATAATTGTTTAAGATACAATTAATAAAAATATCGGATTAAAATGAAATTTATCAAGTCTTTAGAAAATGCATATATATATATATATATATATATATATATATATATATATATATATATATCGATTTCAGTCTATTTCTCACCGACGTAACATAGCTTCTCCCTTTCTTTTCTACAAATAATGCCATGCCATCTGCTCTGCCAATTTTTTTTCCCTGGTGGCCGGTCTACCTGAGTTGAAGTGTGCTACAAGATTGGCATACAGTTCCCACCCTTTTATTGTTGAATTAGTTAAATGTAAACACCCTTTCTACCCCAAGAGTTACTTTTCGCGAACTTTCCACCTGTGGAACATCCTTCCGTTTCTTATCTTCTTTGATAAGTACAATTTTCAAAAATTTAATGCAACGTCAATCGCCATCTTCAATCGTTCAGCCTTTTTCCTTTGCTCGGTACCTCTTATATCTAGTCTTTTTCTCTTCCCTCACTCTCTGTAATATATATATATATATATATATATATATATATATATATATAATCATTTCTCCCCAAGCAAGGTAGGGATGCCACTGGTACGCTGGGTGCTACAGATAGTGAACAAATACTTAAAACAAAATAAAAAAATTATCCAAACACTATTGGGTTGCAGAGAATGAAGGTGCGAGAAAAAGTGAATATAACAACAATCCTTAAAACAACCCTATCCAAACACTATTGGGATCTCGTTGATAATGGCTTCACCCCCATATTTGGAATAAGGATCATATCTAAGGCTAGAACTTCTAACAATTTCAGAAACTGATGTGATCTTTTTATCAAAGAGAAAGAATTATAATTAAATATAATAACTCAGAAGAATTATTGAACCATCACAATACACTTATATTCAAATGCAGACATAAACACCGATTCAAACAATTTGTTTTGTAGAAGCTTATCCTTGAAATATCTGATATCTGATAAAACAATAACATGTATTAATGCATATAGTCACCTTATTATTGAATGTTTTAATGTTTATATTTGTGTACATGTATATATACGGGTATGTGTGTGTATATATATATATATATATATATATATATATATGTGTGTGTGTGTGTGTGTGTGTGTATTCATGTATGTGTATATATGTATACATGTGTATATAAGTGTTTATATGCGTGCATGTATGTGTGTATACGTTCCGTTTATTTATTAAACATTATATTTACTTATTTCGTCTACCGGCCTGAATATTTGAGAAATATTATGAGAAAAATATGCGCTCTCTTTTCTGGTAGACGGAAATAAAAATACACTTTAATAAATATAGTGTTTAATAAATAAACATAGGGCCTACTCAAATACAGTATCAGCTAAAATGTTTAACCATCAGAATCTGCCGGATTAGTAAATAAATATCCATTCCTTTTTTGTTATATATATATATATATATATATATATATATATATATATAAAACATAAAATTTATTTTATATTTCTTTTTATTATAATGAGTATTATAATAAAAAGGAATATAAAAATAAATTTAAAAACTCTCCCTTCCCTCTCTAAATTCGACCATGCCTCTCATACCATCCCTCACCACCCTCTATGTCAATTTATATAAACTTATCACTGCCCGTCAAAAGTGTAAATTTTAAATTTTTCGTTTCACCTTTTGAAAGTGAAGTCTGAAGATCCAGAGAAAAATAGAATTCTTTTGGTGAAATATATTATTACAATGGAGCCTTAAAGTGCTCTGTTTTTATTTAAATATATATATATATATATATATATATATATATATATATATATATATATATATATATATAATATTTACTTAGGACAGATTAATTTCCGTATCTTGGTGTTCTAAATATAGAACTATTAACTGTCAGCTTTTGTTACGTGTTTCATTCCGTTATTCAAAATTAACTGTCTTATATTATTGTAATTTTTAAGTATCCTACTCATGAATGGTAAAAAAAAAAAAACAGAAACACGGCTTCATAAAGG
>CAHIKZ030005066.1:1172500-1295000 GCA_903632075.3 Acanthosepion pharaonis
AACCACAGGACCACGTGTACAGTCATTCATGCGAAAACAACCCGACTCGAAAGATATGAAAAAAATATCTTTCCAATGAAACTATTGCAAGGTAAACGGCATAAGACAAATTGTATACGAATTTATGAAGGTCTTTTTACATCTGAATAAATAATGTTGTTTTTATCCTTTACCAGCCGTTTCAATCAAATTTCCACTAATTTCATAAGACAATACAGTCACGGCTTACGACAGCTGTGGACGAACCCCGGTGAAAAGCGTTTAAATTTAATATAGGCAAGAGAATGTTTCATTGTCGTTGGCAGCTGATAGTTAAACAGGTTAATTCCTTGTGGGCAAAATAGCAAGTGTGCTATAATGGCAATTATGGGTCGTACTCGCCATAACGAAGACCCTTTCTAAATTGAATAATGGTTGTTATTGTAACAAACCAGTACTCATCAAATAAAGTTATCTGTAGCAGACACGAGGGAGGTTGAATTTTGTCAGTGGCCTTACCAATTGTGTTTGGTTATCACTGGCCTTTTCGATTAAGTTCATTGTCTTCATGCATCGCTGGTTCGTATTGCAGAATCTTTGTGAGCGATGAAATTCGGCATCTTTATAGCAGGTCACTCATTCTTGACAGCCATAGATTCGGAAGGTTTAGAAGTTTACGAACCATGATGTGTGGGTACTGTAACGGTTAACGGCAAGGAACGTGAAATCGGAGAACAGAGTTCAAATTCTGGTTGAGTTCATTTAACTTTCGCACAGATATGAGGGTTGACTGGTTTCCCTAAGTTACCTGGGCTCCCTGGTAACAATTCTAGAATGATAATTCAATCCAAAGCCAGCCTAAGCAAGGGTGAGCTTTATCAGTTTACCTTGCCCTAGACACAACGGCCTTAAAGTGTACGAGTCGGGAATCGTGCTTTCTGTTTCCTTACATGCATATATTTTGATTTTTTTCTTAACGTTTTTTTTTAACGTTTCAAACGTTTGTGTTTTTGTTTTTTTACATTTTCGACAGATAAGGAGCCGGTTCTCTCTTGAGATACTCGTATTACACAAGAGAATCGACTAGCATTGAGTTGAATACCAAATATTTAATGTAAACATTTAATAAAATAAGATAAAAACATCAAACATAGACAACTTGAATTTAATGCAACTTGTTTAAATGAATTAATTCTTACTAAATGGGAAACATATATTTGAACAAATTTCAACAGATAGATTCTACTGTCACCTTTAGACACGTATAAAATGTTCTCACAACCGTCCTGGGTATGACTATAAAATACATTCGCGTCCTGAGTATGACTATAAAATACATTCGCGTCCTGAGTATGACTATAAAATACATTCGTGTACTGAGTATGACGATAACCTACGTCTAACAGCAAGGCCTCTGATCAGGATGCTTTGAGGAGCGTGGAACCACCTCTTACCTGCTGGTGTTCTCAGGTCCACACTGACTCGCGGTGGTAGCATCTGTTAGGGTCCCAGCTATGGACAAATAGTTGACCCACAAACTGGGTTCAAAATACTATGAAAGTATAAAAATAGGTTTTAGTACCAGAAATACTTTGTAAAAAAATATTACCAGTAATAAATTTTTGAAGAAAAAATTATTACCAGAATACTTTAAAAAAAATATTACCAACTATACATTTTTGAAAAAGCAAATAAAAATATTACCAGCTATACATTTTTTTTAAAAATATTACGAGAAATATATTTTTGAAGAAAAAAAATATTACCAGTAATTCGTTTTTTGGAAAAATATTACCAGCAACAAAATTTTTCTCGACATTAAATAACCCATTTTGATATACCGTAAAACAAAATAAACCAAATCGTTCTCACATTTTTTTTTTCATGATATCTGTCCGTGATTTAACTCCCCACTGTGTCAGGTTGTAACACAAGCTCGGTTTTTAACGTGGGGACCAGAGTGTTTCCATTCAGGCCACTGGTCTAAGCTTATCTCAGATAGCCATATCCAGTCATACCACCACTACGCAACAAATGTTACACTACAGGGTGTGGAACGCAAAGGAAGAGAGAATGCCTCCGGCGCGGAACAGATATTACAACCGCAGAATCTATTCCGACGGGAAATACCAATCCCCCTCCCCTGGCAATCCCTCTGAAATAATCCGGAAGGAAAAACTCTTTCTTGATATATGTCCATGATTATAATTACTATTCATTCACCTTTGCTATATGGCGAGGTGTTGATTTTGTTGTCTGCTAATTTACTTAAAGTATTGACATATTGTGAAAGTAGTACGATTTCTTCATTCTTTTAGGTATAATGTAGCAGAGATTAGGACACAAACACACACATACGTGTGTCTGTGTGCGTGTATTTAAATAAAGCACATGTAACTATTAGATCATTGCAAAAGTTTGTGTCCATTTAGAAAATTAGAAACAAAATTTTACACACAAAAAAAAACATTTATTAGTCAAGTACAGTCGCCATTTTTTTAAACACTGACTCCCACCGTTCTACAAACATACAGATGCCATTTTCCTGATTTTTGTTGGGAGAAGTTTGTGAGGTAGCTTTCGGCTGATTGTTCAGCCCATTACTACGATCAATTAAATTGTTCGGTAGAGACTAGAACAAATGAAAATCCGAAGGAGCCAAGTCAGGAGAATACGGTAGGTGCTGAAGGGCTGACCATTTCAAAACTTTAAGCTTCTGCAAGGTCCGATTTCTTATAGGTGGTCTTGTGCTGTCGTGTTGGAAAATGACACCTTTTCGATTTGCCAATATCCGCCATTTTTTTTTAAAGCAAAGTCACTTCAAATGGTGAAAAGCAGTTCAAACTATTAGCAATCTCTCCGTTGAAATCTTCTTGAATATATTTGTTAATGACCTCCTTAAAGTCAGTGTATGGGATTTTGGTCCTTGAATCTACATCCATATCTAAAACTGTTTTAGCTGCTAAGTTGCCTTTATTGTTGCCTTCCACATCGATGTAGCTCGGAATCTAAAATAGTTTGATGACTTTATCTTTAGCAAGTAGTGCTCATTTTGGATAATAGTTTAATAATGAGTAAGTTGTTTGATTTTTTTTCCTTCAAAGTCATTAGAACGGATAGTGAGTCCGAAGATATTAAGACATTTTTTGTTGACTCAGTCTAAGCCGCCACAATAAAAATAGAACTTCCCTTTGGGAAGCGCATTTTTGTAATATTTTGGCTCACTTCTGTCCACCCTGTCTTGTGCTCACACTGTTAACGATTAACAGTTATAACGATTTGTTGGGTAACTGTTTTATAAATTCGTAATGGATATCATCTGGGCCCACAGGTGTATTGTGGGCTTTCTTTAAAGATCCATTTAATTCTTCCAAAATGAATAGTAAGTTATAGCTCTCGGCATTATTTAATTGAAAGCTTAGTTTTTGTTTTTCCACTTTTTGCTCGAGCTTTAGAAATTTTTGGCTACCATTCTTAGGAAATTAATTTATAAAGATGGTTTTGACTAGTTGGTCAGCGATATTTTTTACTTAATTAGGAGTTATTTACCGAGAGGTGTTTTACAATAGATTTTTTTTCTTTTGGTATTTGCCTGCTCTTTTCATCATACCATATTCCAGAGGGATTTTGTTTTTGTAGCAGAATTTAGTCTGTTGACATGTTTTATCCAGCATACTTTTGGTTTCTTTAATTATTTCCCGTGCGTTAGCTCGGAGTTGCTAAAATTTCAGCAAATTAGAAGTTGTAGGTTGTCTGTTGAATTCTCGCATAGCTGCTGTTCTTAACCTGATAGCCCTTTAGCATTTATCATTGAACCAAGCTCTGTTGCGTTTTTGTTTCTTTGGCGGAGGATTTTTTTTTTCTTTTTTTTCTTTTCTTTTCTTTTGTTAGTTCTTTGATACTGATGTTTTGGAATGTATTTCTCATCTATAGAGATGAGGATTTCCGTGAAATGTTTCAAGTCCTTGAAGCTTTTTCCTTCAACTAGTTTTTCAGGACATTGGTTTTTAAATTCTTCTCATTTCGCTCCGCCTAATTTCCAACGGAGACAGTTTTTGTTATTATGTTCCGAATAGGATGTTACCTCACGTGTCTGCCAGTACCTTCAAAAAGAAATCCATATGAACTGATGGATCACATTGGGATAAGTCTATTGCAGAGTAGCTGTCTTAAAATAGATTCATGCAATTCAGGATTTTATTATTATAAATGCTTAAATCGTTGTTATAATTGCTCCTAAGGTCGTTTGTGTCTTTATAGGTACCTCCACGAGATCGCATGACCTTTTATCATGATGAAAAAAAAAACGCCAAACTTGACGAAAACAATATTTTATCGTCTAAATGTTTATGTTATTATTAAGAGGAAAGATCAAAGAATTTGGGGGTATATTTTTACATTTTTAATCGTTCCTAGCACGTCCGAAATTTTCGTTAAAAATCTTGTTTTTTTTTTTTAGTCAGAAAAATTGACAGATGGCAACCATTTTTTCCATTTTATAAAAAAATGAAAATATCACTTTGAAATTCTTTTAAATATCAATTATCATTTTTTCAAAACTTATTTTAAGAAAATCAGAAATTATAATGTTTATTTAAAATATTTTGAACCAAGCTTAACTTAGCTTCTGCGCCAAAAAGATGTAATTTGAAAATAAAACAAAGCAGGTCATAAAATTTCGCTTCACTTGACAGGTGATGAATGACATATTGACGGATTCCATAAGGCTAATTTGTTCTATGGAAGGAGAAAAGTGAAATAATTTCCATTTAAGTGAACAAATTATTTACCTCGTTATTTTTAAGAAAAACTTTCAGCGCTCTAATTGTGTTTGTTTGTTTTTTGTACTTAGCTTTCACCTTTACGTCTACGATGCTTTATGAAAAATATATTATAAAGAAATTAAAATAAGACTGTTAAGTGTTAGATTAGATTTCATAAGAATTTATGGGTACCTTTCTTATGAAATTTTATCAGAAGTGTACATAAAATACTATAATTTTATGTAAATTTATTACATTTTACTGTGTTATTTGTATTTCCATTCATTTTATTATTAATTTTGATATTTCGTTTATGGAAAAAGTGCCATAACTGAGATTAATATAAAAATAAGATCATATAAATTTCATAAGATGATACTGATACTTGTAGGTACCCTTCTCAGTTTAAATTGAAAAATCAAATTAACTTCTTCACACGTGTTTCGCAAAAGTAAAGGCCTTAACAGCGGAAAACAATGCTTAACTCAAATAACGCAACTTAATTGTATTCTGGTTGGTCTTCCGTACGTTATAATTACAGCCCGATTATAAACACAAAATTACATTTCTTAATTACTGCGGGTTAATGTTAAAAAGAAAGCTATCACCTCAGAACTCTCAAAAGGTAAATAGAAATTTCTAAAATCCCTATGGATGTGTCATCAAACAGCGAAAAAGTTCACCGCTGACCCTACACAAGTACGCAAAAGAGCAGATAAAGTCAAGCCGAGGGTTATTTCACGTCGTCTCATGTCACGACTTAAACGACAGGCCACGAAGAACCCTGGACTTACCAGTCAAGAGCTTTTCAGTCTCATTGGGGATCCTACTGTGTCTAAAAGTACTCGGTGTCGGTATCTGAGGGAAATATCAACAACAGTCAAACCTGTATCGAAGCCTCCGTTGACGAGAAATCACATTCAAAATTGATTGAAATGGGCCGAGGACAATATGAAGATTGACTTCTCTAAAATTTTGTTCACAGACGAAACTCGAACAACACTTGATGGGCCAGATAGATGGTGCAAAGGTTGGGTAATGAACGGACAGAATCGTTATCAGCGTTTGAGACGCTAACGAGGCGGTGGAGGCATAATGATCTTGGGTGGTATTATTGGAAACACATTAGTGGGCCCATGGAGAATACCAGATGGCGTCAAAATGACTGCTGATGCATACATAGCGTTTATGAAGGAGCATCTTGAACCGTGGATGAAAAGGCAAAGCGTTGCCTTCAGAAGAGCCATTGTTTTTATGCAAGATAATGCTCCCTCACATGCTGCTCAAAAGACTACTGAATATTTGAAACAGGCTTCGTTGTACCTCGAAAAATGAAGTGGCCAGCAAATTCTCCGGATTTGAACCCAATCGAAAACCTTTGGAACATCATGAAGCGAAGACTGTACGACAACGGATGACAATTCAGGAGCAACGCTGAGTTGTGGGAAGTAATTCTTGACATATCTCGTGGCATTAGAGCAGATGACATCCTACAATTAACAAATTCTATGGATCGTCGACTTCTTCAAGTAATTTCAAAACAGGGAAAGTACATTCCCTATTAATTTGTTTAAAACTGTGCGTTTGTTTGTATCTGTTATTATTTGTTTGATTATCTTATTTATTAGCTTCTTTTGATCATAAACATTCACGTGCAACATTAATAAACGTTTTGTGTGCTCAATTCTGGGATTTTTAATAAACCTTTCTAATAATTTGGCACGCTCAAATCACCGTACTGATAACAAATATGGCGCCAGTTTGTTTACATTGCGCAGACCAGTACGAACATTTCAGTGATTGCGCAGGTCAGTGTTGCCAACATTGTGTGAATTGATTGGACCGTTTTTGAAATATTATAAAAAGTTATCTCGATAATAATTTGACACGCAGTGTATGTATGCATGTAAAAATCCATGTGTACAAAATCCAATCAGATTTTAACAATATAAAATATTAAGACTGATCCACAAATTTTCCTTCATCTTTAATCTTTTTCTTAACCTTTGTGATTGTATTTTACTATGTATAATTTCCCCATTTGAACAAGAGTTGATATGTTAAATATAGGGCATTGTTAATTTTTAACCGTTTCTAATTTCTGTCTAGACTTGTCTATGTTATGACTTCCCGGGCATTCTTTTGTCACCCTATCCCGCTTTTAATGCAATTTCCCTTATTTGTTGTTTGTTTCTCTTCTTTCTTCACCTTTTTCTTTTTTCTTTCTTCTTTTATTCCTTCTTTAATTCTTATTTTTATAAAACAAAAACGTTAAAATTCATTTTTTTAACAATCGTTTTTGGATTTACAAGCCCCACAGAGAATATCCTGGGGGTGAAATGGCTACGTAAATGGGGTAATAGTTTCATCTTTATATATATCATATATATATATATATATATATATATATATATATATATATATATATATATATATATATATATATATATATATATATGTACGGTGGATAGCGGCACGGATTGTGGAATCGGAGAGCCGAGTTCGAATTCAAGTCGAATCCATTAGTCATCTACGTGCTAATATCCTTGGGAAAGGTATTAATCCTCTTTTTCTCCCTACGGCTATGGGTAAATAGTTTGGGTTCTATAGCCTTTGATGAAGGACAATTCTGAATTCAAAACCTGCGGAGGATCGGTTGGGGACCTTGTGGCACGTAGTGCACCAGGTTTCTGTATTCGGTCCTTCAAAAAGTGTGGTTGATTCTGCACAATACAACGAGAGAGTCCACTATATATATATATATATATATATATATATATATATATATATATATATATATATATATATATTCTCCCATTGTATTCGACGTTCCTGCAGACGCCAGCACATATGATAACAGGGTAAAAGAAAAGATGTGTTGCTCGATAAATAACGTTGCTCCTCCTGCTGCAAAAGTCAAAACATTACGGATATTTACCTACGAACCCAAGTCCTAGCACAACTAATGTTTACCTACGAACCTAAAGTATACTAACAAGTATACATAGCGTGTAATAAAAACAACTTATTTAAACATTAAATAATTCAATAAACGTTGATATGACTTAACATCCACCAACCCAATTTGAAAATTTGTTGTTTACATTAAAGTGTAGAAGACTAAGTAATTATTCTAATGTTAATTACGTTACATATTTTGTGGAACCAATTGAATGATATTGTAATTACGATCATTTGAAGAGCCAAACTAAATGAATCCATCTTAGAGAAAAACAATAGCAAATGGGGGAAATGTTAGAGATAATTAAATGACGTGGCAATAGACATCTCAATTGCATATCCACTCAAGGTCTAATAAATAATTAATAAGAAATTTGTTTAATCATTTCACGCTTAGCAAGGCAATAAAGCCACTAAAACGCTAGGGCTTACTCAGTGTGAGGGTATCTGAGAAAAAGAAAACTTTATTAGGGTGAGAGAACAATAAATAGCAGGAATTAAGAAGACAAAATATAACGATTGACATTGCATTTAAATTGCTGAAGATGAAAGTTGACTGGAAAGCAAGAAACTAGAAGAAACTTCCACTATCTAAAGTCGCGATTGAATAAACTGTTAGCATAGAACTACGGTTACATCTAGCCATTTCAACAGTAATTATGCTGAAACCTTGCAACTAATCTAGTACTGTCAAAAATGAAAGCAATGTTTATTTTGAATAATACAAAAGTGTGGCACAAGGACAAGAGGGGAAGGCTGGATTTAAATATGTCTCATCTTAAACATAATTAGCCACGACTAACCCAAACATATCACGGTATTTCTTACACCAAAATAAAACATTCTTACTTAACATACTTACTACAGCCACCATAATACCTCAGTGTATCTAAACAATCCTAACTAGTTTCCATATGTACAATTTCTTTTGTGGGGGAGGATAAAAAAATAACAATATTTTAAAATTAAACCCCAAAGTGGAAAGCTCATTAGAACAATTATCATGAGAACATGTATAGAAAAGGAACAGGAAAAATACGTTACGGAAGTGGGAGATTGACTGAAGCTGATGATAAAGATAATAATTTAATAAAGAAGCTTTATTGGCTTCCAACAGACTTGGCATGGTAGGGCAAAAGGCTATCAGCAATCAAATAAATGGCTCAAGTGAATAAAACTAAAGAAATCGGAGACGTTTCAATTTACCTTCTTGACAATTATGTACGTTTATAGGCACCCTCTCTGTTAAAGCGGCCAATAGTTACAATTGGTTGTAGTGGTTAGTAAAATACCTTCGGTGCTTCTTTAAACGGCTTTGGAGCTGGAATCAGTGTGTGGTATCTGTTTTTTTTCTTTGTTTCTTCTTCGAGCAATTCGCGGAAAAGTTTTGAGGGATGACAGTTTCCAGGGATTTTAACATTGTGGCGGCGTCATTGCACTAAAGAGGGTTGGGGGTATCCAGACGCCAGTATAACAATTGTCGCAAGAATTGAACATCCAGTTTTCGTTCTTGACTCATATGTACACATTATGTATACCCTACGTTAAATACCAACCATGTGTCATCTGGCAGTGTTGAACAAATCAACTCCCAGCCCAACCTATTGTATGTTCCATTTCCTTTTCTTCTATAGTAAATTTGTTATACTTGACCCATACACCGGGTTTATTAAAGGTCTATATGACATCATTACTCTCATTTCAATTCCAGATTACATTTTCTCTTTTGAAAAGGTTTATCTTGAATCCTACAACTTGGAGCACTTGCTAGATAATATAGATATTCTTTTTTTGTTCAAGTATGTTCTCATGCCGCCTGTGAAAAACCTATGTCATCAGCATTGTTTAATTCGATTGAGATGTGGAATTGATTGCTTAAATGAACAGTAACCGCCCCTTTACATCTATGTTTGTATATGAAAAGAGTTTAGTCTAGAAAGTTCATGCGCCTGAATATAAATGTTTAATGTATGTCGTACTGACGATCAGCCTTGCACACATCTTTGAGAAATTTTCTCAAAATAGCTTCAACTTTCTACTTGAAAATGGTAAAATTAGTCGATCAAAAATCGCTTTCAGACAAACATGGCTGCCTTTAAACTCATTTCAGATTGCATATTCTAGTCACGTATAGTTTATTAATGTTCTCGTTTGTTCCCACAAAATATCGCTCAATGTCACCACCGCCCTCAAAAAAAATGTATCTTTAAAATATTCATCTTATTTTTAATGTCGACATTTATGTTTACGATATAGCCTTTTATGAGAAGGAGAAAATGCAAAGCAGTTTTATTTTGAAAGATTTTGATAAAAGAATTTTATTAATTCTGTAAAATATTCCAACATTTATCGTTATTTAATGCCCATGAATATAACTGCGTTCAACTTTTCAACATGATAAAATTCAATAACACCACGTTTACTTTGGAAGCACTTTCATGTCAGACTCCATTTTCTCTCACTACTGTCTCTAAAAGAAATTATAGATTGTTGTCTATCTATGGCGATTTGGGTGGACATAATAAAATAATAGTCAGTGCTTAAGAAGCAACTCGCGCCTATTAACCTTTAAAATTATATTAGACGTGTCTTATAAGAGATTGAATATTAAACACTACTTAATTACGCGCGAATACCATTGGGAAAGAGATGAATCCACTTCTTCTGCCTCCAGCTATGGGCGATTTTGTAAGACACATATCGCTAAATCATTATTATCTCCAAAAGAAATTCTTATAATCTAAAAAGCTAGCTTTAAATAACCTGCAATAGGTTGATAAGCCGTAGAAAACAAATAATCAATACCATTTCCTGTTTTGCCATCCATTTATACCTTCCTGAGTGGGACAATAAACCACATCCGCGTCCTGGGTAAGACGATAAACTACATCCGACAGCAAGGCCTCTGTTCAAGAGGTTTTGAGGAGCGTGGAACCACCTCTTAATTGCTGGTACTCCCAGCACCTGTCAGGGTCCCAGCTGTGTGCAATTAGTTAATCCCACCACAAAAAGGGGTCAAAACGCTATGAAAGTATAAAAATAGGTTTTATTACCAGCAATTCATTTTTGGAAAAAAACTGTTAGCAGTAATATATTTTTGAAAAAAAAAAAAAAATATTACCAGCTTTAAATTTTTGGAAAAAATATTACCAGCAATACATTTTTCAAAAAAACAATACTACCAGCAATACATTTTTGGAAAAAAAATATTAACAGCAGTAAAAATCTTGTCGACATTAAATAACCCATTGAGATTGATATGCCGTAAAAGAAACCAAACCAAACCATCTATTTAAACAAGCTTGTTGTATAGGTTACTGGCTGTTTTCCTACGTACAGTGTCAAATTTTCTTTTCCCATTATGATTCCAAGAAATTCAAACTCTCTTTCTGATTTTAAGTGCCATTTTCTTACTTCCATACACAATGGAAATTCTGTCCAAAATATTTTCTTTTTATCTTTCTCTTTTTCGTCTCTGTAGAATAACAATAATAAACGGCACTTACCGACGAAAGAGTCCCAGCTAGCGTCCAGCTGGCAGACAAAAATAAAGCAGGTTGTAACTTAATACAAACCCTGCAAACTAACTGAGAAATCATGCTAGTATTTATATAGAAATACTTCCACTCAGGTACCAGCAGCCAATCACAGTCCAAGCAATGGACTATCCCACTTTAGCATAATGAGATGCTCCATTGCACCATAAATAGCTCTCTTTCTCAATGTTGAATTAGTATTCAGTCAGCTTGCTCCACAACTGAGTGTTTATCTTGACCACGTGATTGTTCGACAGTCTCTTACTTTTTTCTTAATTTCTCTTTCGTTTTATTCCCTTAACTCTCCGTTTCACTATAGAATATAGGTATTTCTTTCTATTTTCCTTCTTTCTTTCTTCTTTTGTTCTCTTGACTTTTCATGTTCGTTTTTTTTCTTCTTCTTTCTCGTTCTTTTGCTGTTCTTGCCTGTCGTATGTCGTATCTCTTTCTGTCGTTTTATTGATCGTTTTTTTATCCTTTTAATTGATATCTTTATATTTTTATCGTCATCCTTTCATTCAATTTTTCTTCTTTTTCATTTTTTTTTCGATAAAAAAAGGATTCATTTACTTAATCAGTTCCTTGCCATCTCAGTATTTTCTTGATTTATTTTTTAACTATATATTTTGCTTTCTTTTTCTCTCTGTTTCTATTATTAGATTTTCTTTCTTTCTTTCTTTTATTTTTTCTTTCATTTTTTTTCTTTCAGTATCTGTCTCTATTTCTGAGCTGAGGTATTATGTACATTATTTACATTATTCGGACTATTGTCCTCATCTTTTTCGCCATATTTATTACAATGTTTCGGCCGTTGTACGCTCCGGCCTTCTTCAGGTGGTTGGAATGTCGAACTGAACCCTTTATTTCGCTCACTGGGATAGACTGTTCTAGTTCCCCGTGCCATGTTTAATGGATGTCAGTTATCAGTTATCTCCTGTTACTTTCCCTCTGAAAGTTCTCCACTGCCTTAACCGGGTATTGAACTCACACTCTTTGGGTTCTGTCACTGGATCTAACCAAAGCTTTTATCCACAGTGCCATGTGTCCTTGAGGACATCTGGGTATTATAAACCTAATGTCTTCAGCAAACATTTTTACCAGTGCTCATATTGCAATTTTGCTGTTATCATTGCTTTTCTCTGGCACTCCTTATTACTGGTTCCCATATTGTATTTATTTCTATGCTTGGTCGGCTCAGGAGATTTTTGTAGCCTAGCATATGTGCTGATTGCTTAACTTTACGAATTACAATGGGGCATCATTGGAAAATTCATGCAATTGTAAAAAACATGCAATGATAACAGCAAAATTGAACATGGCACGTGGAACTAGAACAGTCTACCCCAGTGAGCGAAATAAAGGGTTCAGTTCGACATTCCAACCACCTGAAGAAGGCCGGAGCGTACAACGGCTGAAACGTTGTAATAAATATGGCGATAAAGATGAGGACAATAGTCCGAATAATGTAAATAATTTTCTTTCATTTGTTATTCTTTCTTTCATTTTTCTCTCATTTTCTCTTTCTTTCTTTCAATTTTTTCTTTCTTTCATTTTTTTCTTTCTTTCATTTTTCTTTCTTTTTCATATTTCCTTCATACTTTCTATTCTCCTATTTTGTAATTCTCTAACGCATTGTTTTCCTCTAGTTTTCAGTTTTCATTTTTTCATTATTTCATTCACTCTACTTATTTTCCCTTCTGTTCACTGAATATCTATTACCTTTTTTCTTTCTTTATTTCTTTCGTTCTTTTTTCTTTCTTTCCTTTTCTTCTCCTCTTGTTCCAGTTTTCTTTCTTTTTCTCTCTCTACTCTTCTTTCTTCCCTTTCCCATTTTTCTCCTACTGTTGTTCAATTTCTTTCTTTCTTTCATTCTTTATTTATTTATTTCGACACTTTTTCTTCCTTTTTATTTCTTCCCATTTTTCATTTCTTTCTTTCTCTCTTTCTACTCATCTTTCTTCGTCTTTTATTTTCTTCTTCTCTTGTTCTATTTCTTTCTGACTTCCTTTATTTTTCACTCTCTTCTCATCTTTCTTCTTCCCTTATTCTATTTTATTTCTTCTCTCTGTCTACTCTTCCTTCTTCCATTTTCTCTTTCTCTTGATCCATTTCTTTCTTTCTTTATTCCTTCTTCCTCCTTCCCTTGTTCCATTTATTTCTTTTTTTATTCCTTCTTCCTCCTCCCCTTGTTCCATTTCTTTCTTTCTTTATTTATTTATTTATTTCTACTCTTTTTCTTTTTTCTCTTTCCCTTGTTCCATTTCTTTCTTTCTTTCTTTCTTTTTCTTTCTTTCTTTCTTTCTTTCTTTCTTTCTTTCTACTATTGTCTGTCTTATCCTCTGTATTTACTTCATTCAATTTTTTTCATACGTATATTTTTGTCCTTTGCCCTGATAATATTCATTGTATATTTTCCCATCTTTAATTAATTCCCCCCGTCATTCATTTTCCGTTGATATACGTTTTACTTACAGTGATTCTATTCATCTGTATTCATTGTTCAGAATGAGGACAAATGAATAGTAATATTTCCGTCTTTTTTGCCATTTTCAAAACAATTATGTTCTCAATCTATATTCTTATATGGTTTAGTTATCGTCATTTCGAAATATTTTTCTCTTTTATTTTATTTTCTCGATCTTATTTTATCCCGCCTTTTTTTTCAAATATCTTTCTGTTTCGATATTTCTTTGAGTTCATTATTCTTTCGTCCCCAACATCTCTCGTTGATTTACTCACCTTTTTTCCGCCATGATTTTTTACTTCCATTTCTTTGCATATTTTCCGTTGTGTTATTTTAATGACCGTCTTTGCTTCTTCATTTAAATTTCTTTTGATAAGAAAAAGCTTTTCTTTCAAGCATTTCCCGGAAATCCCACTTAGCATTGTACTGTTATGCCAACTATCATCGTTTTTATTCGTTTTTTCTTCGCTATTTCACTCTTTTTTGTCTGCATTCAAATCACATTTAAGTAATCTATCAATGTATACTGTATTAGCATTAAACATGTGAATATCAAAATGGTTGGCTGTTAAAAAATATGTGTAAATTCAGAAGAAAGACTTCGTAATAACCACAGCGTAAAAATAAATTACCGTTTTGATCGTATAAAGGTCACACTGAATTGGAACACGTGTGTTCTTTTCCACGGAGAAATGATGAAAAAAAATGTTCATAAATACAGATGGGGATAAATTGAACATATATATATATCACTGTGATGATTTGTCAATGTAAGGTGCCTCGTGTCTCGCTGGGCCTTTTGTACATTCTCTCGTAATTACTTCATCTACCAATAAAGATACACATCTACACACACACATATATATATATATATATATATATATATATATATGAGGAGCTGTGATACAGCGAAACAGTCTGTCTGTGGATGACACTATATATATAGACTGTTTCGCAGCTCATCAGTGAAGTTAGACATCCGAAACTTGACTATTTATAGAAATTACCAAAACATCTAAACCTACTTAGCAAAAATGGCAAACTGAAAAATATACTGAAAACAACCAAAATAATTAAAAGCAAACGCCAATCTAAAAACCTAAAAACTAATTCGAACCTCATCCAAATCTAACCAACACACAATACAGCGAGTCACAAAATGCAACAAAAAAAAATGTGGGGTTTGTGACATCATTATAGAAGGAAACTCCTACACTTTTTTAAAACCCCAAAACGACATTCATAATAAATAAGAATTTAAACTGCAACTCCAAAAATGTGATTTGTGCAATCAAATGCACAAAATACAAGAAGGCATATATAGGTATCAGCCAACAGCTAGACAACAGAGTCTCCCTACACAAAAGCAACATAAAATTACCAGACAACAGAAAACTCTTTGTATACATCTATAAATGTAATCAGGGTGAAAAAAAATTATGCCAATATACCAAACAGACAATTATTCTTACCTACAAATACAAGAAAGAAACTTCCTAAACAAATTTAAACCAGCACTAAACATATTGTAACCCCACACGCAAAAGCACACATAATGGCCAAATACAGTGATCAAACCACTCGCATCCATGTGCATACACTCACACGCGGGTATACGTGGATCTCGAATATGTATAAACATATTGGCAAAAACAATAGACTGCTCACAGGCGCATGCGCAAAACCTAAACAACATGGGAAGTGTGTTTGTGCGTGTATGTATGCTTATATATATGTATATATGTGTGTGTGTCTGTGTGTATGTATGTATCCTAATTCCTTATAATGAGACAGTATGTATGTATAGAGAAGGAGTGCGCATGTACATGCGCGTACTGCTATATATACACACATGTTAACAAGAACAAAACTGCTCACGGGCACACACGCGAACCCTACACATCATAGGAAGTGTGTGTGTGTGTGTGTGTGTGTGTGTGTGTGTGTGTGTGTGTGTGTGTGTGTGTGTGTGTGTGTGTGTTTGTTTTATATATATGTATGTATGTGTGAGTGTATGTATATGTGTACATATATGTATACTTATTCCTTATAACAAGATAGTATGTATGTATTGAGAGGAAATGTACGTATGCGTACGCATGCTGACAAAAGCACAAAAAATTGGAAATAGATCTAAGAATACACAGGGTTCATTAAAAGATAAGCATATAGATATCTTCCTCACTCTTTCTCGGACCAGTATTAATTGTTTTATTAACCTTCACGCAGAACTTTTGCACTGCCAATTCAAGGAAGACATTTGGGTCACTAACACACAAAAAGAGAATGTCTAATATCGAGAATATTTAACATTGAAAAACATGAGAAAAATTAATTCCTTTAAATAATATGTTGAAATATCCACTCTTTGCCTAATGAAGGTCGCGAGATCGGAAACTCGTGTAGCAAAATTATGGAAAATAAGGCATAGTTATTTTAAAAATCCACATTACAACCAAAAGCGTTTGCGGTTTCTCTCTTCTTTTTTATATACACACTTTTCTCTCGTTACAACTATTATAACCTCTTCCCAGATATATATATATATCTAACGCAATGCAATATAGCACACAAAATAAAATATATTGATAATTCCCGTTGCCACGAAAATTCCCTCAGCTTCGTGAAGATGACTGAAGTACGAATATTAGCAAGTAAAAACTACCATTGTAAAGAGTTTCTCCACACTTATTTGACCTTCAGAAAATGTAAAAACACAAAAAGGAACTAATAAAATAATTCAAAAATATATTCCTTTAACGAAAGATGCGTAGAGAAAGATTACTGCATGCATATATATATATATATGTGTGTGTGTGTGTGTGTAATTATTTATTCGAAAATTATAAATATGTTATGAAATCACTACAAAAAATAGTCATTTTGTTTCAACACTTCTGGTGTCGTATCAAGGGATGGTGTTGAATGATGTATAATACATTCAACACTATCACTTGATAAGACACCAGAAGTGTTGAAACAAAATGGCTATTTTTGTAGTGATTTTATAACATATTTATGCTATAATTTTCGAATAAATAATTATATTTGCTCTACTCTGTATTGAACACTCTTTTAAGAATAGTAATTGTTGGTTATTAGAATTTATTCCGTATACACCAATCCAGTAGAAAATAGGAAAGAACTTGTTCTGTATCGAGCACTATTTTTTTTAAATAATAACAAAAATACTAAAGAACTTTGGAATCCAAAGTTCTTTAGTATTTTGTTATTATTTTAAAAAATAGTGCTCGATACAGAAGTATATAAATATAATTATTTAATCATATTTTTAAATAAATAAATATATATATATATATATATATATATATATATATATATATATATATATATATATATATATATATAAAGAGCACCCACGTACACATATATTAGGGAAACAGGCATAGTCTGACAGACTCCAATGTATGTAAACGTTCGATGCTATATACATACTTCATAGTATGTGGGCGCGAACATTGACAACATCTGGCTTCATGTAGTTACTATGACACAAAAACGCATAAACTTACGTGTGGGTTGATTAGATTGGTTTGATGTGCGAATGACTCGCCCGGGGATTTCCTTGGTAAATTGATGATAGCCATTAATCGGGTTTGCGAAATCGATTGTACAACATCAAGAGAGCCATAAGACGTGAATGGTGCTGACAATGAAATCGAAACCAGGTTCGCTTTGTATCAATACAAGAGCGCATATGTTTAGCTCTACCTATGTACATATGATGTATATTTGCATGTGTGTTTCTCTAGTGGGTATCAAGCTGAAAGTTTATATTTGAATATGTCTGAGCGAATATTATTGGTCAATATTCTTTTCTTTTTTTTTTTTTCCTGCTGACGTCAGTCGTATTAGGTCCGCATTTCCTTACAGATTCTCGGAGACTGAAATATTACTCGGGATGCGTCTTCCCCAAATTCTACCGATGATACTTTGCTAACAAAGTTACTATGATACTTTCATAAAACAAATGACCAAGAATGTACAAACGGCGAGGCAGACTTACCTGCTGGGTGAGGTAGTTGCGCATAACTCACTGCTGATATAAAGTCAGGTTTATGAAAGGTTAATTTAGTCTGGCATAGTCTACATACTTTGGGTGGGGAAAATCATGCTCCGCTTACTTTCCTCAGGAAAGACAAGCATGCCTTCAAAATCAGCCTTTTGAATCCTGCGTTGTACCTTGGACTTGAAATCCGGTCATAAATTTCTCAAATTATTTAAAATTCGATTGTATGCATTTTAAAACCCATACATATACTACAAAAGTACTTATTTTAAATCTAACCAAAACTAGATTATCACAATATCTTACTTCGTTCCATCAACCCACACTGAGTTGACAACCACAGACTTTCCCCACACATACATACACATAAACGAGAATATGAAATTCTAAACCAAGAATCGCCTCATTTCACCGCCAAAATACGTAGTTGACACCTGTAGACTTTTCTCACATGCACACTTAATCACTTTCACGAATTAACGTTACTGTCCTACACACACCTACAAATGCAAGCGTTTCTTTATTTACACACTTTTGCACAATCAAACACTGTAACATTCTAAATATTCCTCACCCATATTTATATGTGGCGTTTATACACGTGACGCGTGTCTGACCAATGAAAACTACCAAAAAACCATAACATTAAAGTACTTCGTCAATTTGCTTTTACATTTTCATTTCTATTCTCGATCTCTGACGAAGCCGCCTTAATAAAGGTGAAATGTTAGATTCAGATTCCTTTTCTACTTTGTTTCCTTATTACATTTCATCACACACACACAGATATATATATATATATATATATATATATATATATATATATATACATATATATATATATATATATATATATATATATATATATATATATATATATATATATATATATATATATATATATATATATATATATATATATATATATATATATATATATATATATAAAAAGTTTAAAATACGTGTCTATCCGTCTTCAATTTTACGCTGATATACCTATCGTCAGAAGCAGATAAATCTTCAAACGCGCGTCTGTGTACGTGCGTGTGCCAGGCTGAGTTTCAAATAGACGAACCATTAAGGTCGTAATGAAATTTCTTGGAGGTTTTCAAGGTCAAGATATTGATTGATTGACTGATATGATTTCTATAGTCTATCAACCCTTCGAAGCTTATTTAAAGCCATAAAATATTTTGAGATTTAATTAAATTAAACCAGACTTACTAATTAAACCACAATTTTTTTTTGGGGGGGGATGTATTCATACTTTTCCCTTCTTTATTTGCGCGTACGTGAATATAACGAACCCAACTGGAATTAGAACTCGGCTCTCCAGTTAACAATTCCGAGCCATTATCCACTACACCACCCGCACATCCAAATCTTACAGCACCTGTTATCTCTAAGCCGTCACTCATTTAGATAATAACTAGTCTCGACGTTGATTAACTTCGGTGATCGTATTAAATTAACTAGATGTAACCGTAATTTCTATGCTAAGAGTTTCTTTTCTCGCACTTGTTGTTTATGGAGCTTTCTTCCCAGTAATACTTTGAAGGTAATCCTTATATATTGTCTTCTTGATCAATTTCCTATAGTTCTTTCTCCTTAATAATGTTTCTCTTTTTTCTTATTCATTCACACTCAGTAAGTCTTTGCGTCTTAGAGGATTTTCCGCCTAGCATCGGGTGAAATAATTAAAAAGATTTACATGCAGGCTACATAAAGAAGATATAATTAATGTATGTATTTTATTAAGGAAAAAAACGCTATTACTGTTTTGTAGATTGACTGAAATAAACATGTGACGGATCACAAAAGATAGTTAATGTAGGCGTGTTAATTTACTTTGATATTTACAATTGATATTTTCATATGGCAGTCATCATCACTGTTGTAATGTGTCTGCTACTTAGTCGAGTTCAGGCACTCTTAGAGTTAAGTCCAACTGCAGGTTACTACTGTACCATCAGAGACCACCACTAAATACGGCTTTTGCTGTTTCGGTATTTAAATTAAAATCTCACCACAAGGCGGTTTATGACACAAGGTTTGTTATTTTATGTAGGGCAATTCCGATCCCGTAGGCACGAGCAAAATTGTTCATCGACCTCGTATACACGAGGTCGAGTAGCTGTCTGCCTCCTCAAACAAGACTCTGCCCTTCGGTAAAGCCTCGTCTGGGTTCCTTCATTCCCGAAAGGAAGAGAGTTAGTTCGACAAGCCGAGCACTAGCAAACTCAGAGGTTTAGCGAACTCTACTTTTTGCTGTTTTGGTATTTATCCAAGACCTCCCGAAAAAAAGCAGGATGTGGCACAATGCAGTTTTTTTTTTTTTTTACGTTGGCTCGGGCAAAAATTTCCTGTAGACAGGTACCCGACCCCGTATACACGGGATCAGTCAGCTGTCTACCACCTCATACGAAAATCTTCAGTAGAGCCTCGTCTGGGTTCATCTCTGAAGGAGATCGACAAGCAGACTATCAGCAAACAGAGGTTTTGCTTTCTCCCCTAGTCCCAGGTTCTGTTCTCACATTTATACACGTAAAGGCGATTCCACCTCGTCGTATACCTCGGGATATAAAAATCACCAAAACTAACAAATGACTTCTGGATATTTTTGTGGTGATTTTCTGGAGCTGGTTCTTCAAGTTTATCGTCTACAGTAGCGTAGGTAACAGATTCATTTCACAATTCATTGTATTTTGAAAGAGAATAAAATTAATTATATCTCCTCAGAAAATTCAAACACTTTATTCGTTTTATCCTCCGCTCACCGTCTTGGGTATGAGGATAAACTACATCCGGCAAAAAGGATTCTGATTGGGAGGTTTTGAGGCGCGCGGTACCACCTCTTAATTGCTTTTGTTCCCAGAACAACTCTAACCCTTGGTAGGGTCCCAACTATGGGTAAATAGTTAAACACCAAACAGTGGTTAAAACAAGTGAATGAAAGTATAAAAATACATTTTATAGTAAAAATACCAACAATATATTTTCATACTAATAAAATTGCCTTCAATACATTTTTGAAAAAGAAAATTAACACTATTTCCATTATTCGGACTATTGTCCTCATTTTTGCCGCCATATTTATTACAAGCTTTAAATAGTATACAGAATATTAACAGCAATCCATTTTTAATTTAATTTTTAATGCTCCCAAGAAAATTAAATTTCGGCGATAAATGACCCATACGTAGTTGATATGTCGCTAAACAACCAACCAACCAACCAAACAAACCTATCGTCAACCCGTGTAATTCTTCCTTTTGTCAATATCCGGTGATAGATTGTTATCATTTCGCTGCCCATATGTACGGTCATCTCATCTTGGTGAATTGGTCACTTATTATTCGTTGTACTTCAACTTTGTCTGTTTGTATCCATACAATTCGGATTAAGCTCAAAGCCATTATGTCAGTAAATGCATTAACGAATCATCGGAGCAATTGCACCGTGTGACATCCAGAAGCTACAATTTGGAGATATAAATCTAATGTTCTTGCTTCGTCTGTTGCTGCAGCCTTACTGCCAAGCTTAATTCCCTTAACTACCGCCCTTCTCTTTTATTTTTTTATTTATTTATTTATTTTATTTTTTATTTTATTTTTTTATTTTTTTTATTTTATTTTTTATTTATTTTTTTATTTTATTTTATTATTTTATTTTATTTTATTTATTTTTTATTTTTATTTTATTTATTTATTTTTTTTTTTTTTTATTTTATTTTATTTATTTTTTTTTTTTTTATTTTATTTTATTTTTTATTTTATTTATTTTTTTATTTTTTTATTTTATTTTATTTTTTATTTTATTTTATTTATTTTATTTATTTTTTTATTTTTTTATTTTATTTATTTTTTTATTTTTTATTTTATTCATTTTTTATTTTTATTTTATTTTATTTTTTATTTTATTTTATTTATTTTTTATTTTTTATTATTTTTTTTATTTTATTTATTTATTTTTTTTTTTTTTGCATTCTCATCTTTGGTCATTGAAAATTTATTGGCGTATTTTAACCATTCGCCAATTTTCTCATTTGCTGCTATTTATGGTGCATGATGTCCTTACTTTCAGGACCTATGTCTCTCAAAAATATTTATATGTATGTCAAGGTGGCTGAGGAAGCCTTTGTTCCCAGGCATAACACCGGTTCCTTCAGACATCTGATTCTCCAGTGTCCTTCTATGTCTAGTATTTTTTACCTTATTCCACAAAAGTTACTAAGCATGTTTTTGTTCTTCCATACATGATCAGTCATGCTTGCTTTCATTATTTAACCCTTAATTACGACGAACGATGTTCCTCCAAACCTTACTTTTAAAAGTCGGCTGATTTCACCTTTATAATCGGTCATCGCTGAATTCTGAGTGACAGCAAGTCTCCTCACGTCTCCGGCACCTTTCTCCGTATTCTTGTTTTCTTGCATACAGCAGTGATGACATAGATCAAATATTTAATTCATTCATTTTTTTTTTTTTTGCCACCTTACCAAAGTCTGCACGTTTTTTTCGCTTCTTTAGAACCCCAATTTCGCGCCAGTAAGCCGCCTGCAAAAGCTTTCACATGACGGTCTCATTTGGATCATCAAGCGGATGTTGACATAAATTTCTCTAATCTCTAGGCAGCGCGTAACACCATAAAGAAACCGTAATCACCGTAAGTGAAGGCACGGATATGAAAGTGGATGCTAAATCAACTTTTCATTTTCTCCAGTTCTTTCTTCCTTCCAAGGTAACTGTAGCAAGGGGAGAGGAAACAAGTCAGTAGGAAACAATTTATCTCATCAGAATGCTGGCTGTCTTTTAGCCCAGGCATAATTAGACTCGACAGAGGCTCAAATGATAATAAAGATGGCGGATCGTTTATTGTCTGCGAGACAATTTTTAAACAGAAATTCTTACAATGTGTTCTCCAACTTTCCGATGACAATTACCTTGTCGGTGAAGGTCTCCTTCTCATTGCAGGATATTATTTAATTGGATTGAATCAAAAGTGCAATGAGTTTTCACAAAATGCTTATGTAATGTTTTATAAATATAATCTTTCAGTGATCCGAGATCTGAAAATTTCCAGGTGTTAGTGGTTGAAATCTCCTTTAAATTGTGTTTTTCAGCCTCAACATCAGTAAGGACTGAGCGCTAATTTGTAACCTTTAGTTAAAAGTTATCCCTAAAAGTTTTATAAAAGTGTTGATCTTTAGTAAAATCGTTTAATTCCATACCGCTTTCTGAATTCTTCAAGCAGATTTAACCGTTTTCATGGTAACTATTAAAACGCGTCCTGGGTATGACGATAAACTACGTCCGGCAGCAATACAGTATTGAAAAAAAATATTACCAGCAATACATTTTTGAAATAAAATACTATCAGCAACACATGTCACTCTCGACAAAAAAACTTCTTTACAAAAATATGAAACCTGATCTACGAACGGATTTATTACAAACAATACATATTCTATTCATACGAATCTATCCTAAAAATCTTGTCGGCATTAAATAAAACATCGAGGTTGACATGCCGTAAAACAAAATAAACCAAACCAAACAAGTTAAACAAAAGAAATTGCTTTGAAGCACATATTAAAATAATACAGATTTCTTCACAAAAGTCTTCCTAGAGATACAAGGCCCAAGTGCCACTCAAGATAGAGATTTACTGAACATGGTTGTTGTAGGAAGGTAAGAGGAGAACGTAAATGCAGATTATAAGGATATGTAGGATAGACAAAAAACTCGATTTGATGTAGTGATGGAAGAAAGCATTCTCTTAGGAGTAGATTTATGAATAGAATGTCTTCTTGCAAACAAATAGAATACAAAGTGAAGGGGGATTAGTTGACCCTAAACGGGGACTTTGGATTTTAGCAGTAAAGATCTGAATAGGTGAACTAAGTGATGAAGCTCGTCAAAATATTTGCAATGGAAGTAAGGATTGGTTAATGATTGACATACGACGTTGCCTCATTTGTATTGGATTGTAGGGTTGGAAAGAATTCATCACCCACAAGGCCATCTGATCTGATTCATGTAAAGAAAATGCATGGCGGATATCAGGTACTTTCTGAAGCAGTACAAAGAACTGACCATTTTCTCAGCATCTTTACCGATGGATCGTCTATATGAGCTCCACTTGAGATCTGAGGGAACCTTGAGACACAGCAGATGTTCAAAGCAAATAGTCTCATTGAGGATGAAACTACTCATCATGACTGGAATAAGTTCAGTCTCTGCTCAGTGATAATAAAACATTACTAGCTTGGTTTCCGCAATACTGAATCTTACAAGCCAGTTTTCCCAGCATTAAGCTGTAGAACAAGTTCAGAAGAGAGATCAGCTACCACGCTATAATTCTCTAGAATTCTGACAAATCTAAAATATCTATATATTTAGACATCTAAAATGATAGAAATCTTACAAGCCAGTGTTTATATAAATAGTTTTTTATATAAACGGTTTTTATATAAAATCTATAAATTTAGAAATCTAAAATTATAGATATCTGACACTATTTTTATATAAACTGTTTTATATAAAATGTTTAGAAATCTAAGATTATAGAAATCTTACGAGCCAGTTTTTACATTAGCAGTTTTTATACAAACAGTTTAATATACAAACAGTTTTATACAAACTGAAAATATTTACAAATTTTATAGGAATCTTACAAGCCAATTTTTATATAAAGAGTTTTTTTTATATAAACTGTTTTTACATAAAATCTATATATTTATAAATCTAAAGTTATACAAATCTTACAAGCCAGCTTTTATATAAACAGTTTTATACAAAATGTATATACTTACAAATCCAATGTTATAGAAATCTCAAAGGCTAGTCTTTATATAAACAGTTTTTATATTAAATCTATACATTTAGGAATCTAAAATAAGTTTTTTCACCATTAAGTGGTTGGAGCAAAGTTCGAGGGAGAGATCAGACGCCATGCTATAATTCTCTATACACTGTTCTAGCATCTGTATATATATTTACTAATAATCAAAGAATATTCCTGGAGAGATCGTGAAGATACTGCAGAAAGAAGGTAAGGTCGAGCAGAGATCCTGAGTCGACTTTGATTCATCTGACTTCAGAAGAGATTAAAAACGACTTACATGGAATTACCCGATAGAAAAGACTTGAAAGACTTGAAGACTCTCCAAGAGATTCAGGAGATTATGGTAGGAGAGTTTTTATAGCGACTACTATGCCATATATTTGCAAAGACCATTATGATATCTTACGTGATACTTTATAACCAGGATTTGCATATACCGAAAATTACTTGAGAATTATCTTAAAAGAAGATGGGAATGATTTGACATCAAGTTTAATATAAAACTAATATATTTTAGGTCCAGCTGAAAATAAAAAGTAAATTTTTGTAGCCCAACTTAAAATAAAAGGCATCATTTTTTAAGTCCAGCTTAAAATAAAACGGAAATTCAAATTCTGAACCAGTCTTTTACGTTCACTTCTCACGATTGTTCTTGGAAAAGTAATGAATTCGTTTTTTTTTTTTTTGTCACCAAGCTATGGATTAAATAGTACAGTAGACTATGTAATGTAGTCTTGATTAGTAACCAAAGAGAAGGGTTTTGAATTCCAAACCGTGGAAAAGACAAGAAAACCAGTGTGCTATATTTCCCAAGACACAGTAATTCATAGATAAGAAGACACGATAATTTGTAGATAATAAGAAGACACGATAATTCGTAGATAATAAGAAGACACGATAATTCGTAGATAATAAGAAGACACGATAATTTGTAGATAATAAGAAGACACGATAATTCGTACATAATAAGAAGACACGATAATTTGTAGATAATAAGAGGACACGATAATTCGTACATAATAAGAAGACACGATAATTTGTAGATAATAAGAGAACACGATAATTCGTAGATAATAAGAAGACACGATAATTTGTAGATAATAAGAGGACACGATAATTCGTACATAATAAGAAGACACGATAATTTGTAGATAATAAGAAGACACGATAATTCGTAGATAATAAGAAGACACGATAATTTGTACATAATAAGAGGACACGATAATTCGTACATAATAAGAAGACACGATAATTTGTAGATAATAAGAGGACACGATAATTCGTACATAATAAGAAGACACGATAATTTGTAGATAATGAGAAGACACGATAATTCGTAGATAATAAGAAGACACGATAATTCGTACATAATAAGAAGACACGATAATTTGTAGATAATAAGAGGACACGATAATTCGTAGATAATAAGAAGACACGATAATTTGTAGATAATAAGAGGACACGATAATTCGTACATAATAAGAAGACACGATAATTTGTAGATAATAAGAAGACACGATAATTCGTACATAATAAGAAGACACGATAATTTGTAGATAATAAGAGGACACGATAATTCGTACATAATAAGACACGATAATTTGTAGATAATAAGAAGACACGATAATTCGTACATAATAAGAAGACACGATAATTTGTAGATAATAAGAAGACACGATAATTCGTACATAATAAGAAGACACGATAATTTGTAGATAATAAGAGGACACGATAATTCGTACATAATAAGAAGACACTATAATTCGTAGATAATAAGAATCCATGATAGATAATAACCAATAGGAAGCTGCAAAGTTTCATGGGAGTGTCGTCCTGATAGGACGTGGTTTTAGAAAATACATTTAAAAATACATAGCCAAGATTACGTTAAATACAACTCCACGTTTTCAGGGCTTTTTATTAAAACTACAGGCAATATTTTGATTCAACCAAAAAAAAAATTGAATTTCATAGGGAAAAGTGTTCGTTCCAACCTAAAACAGATTTTAGTAAATTTTTTTTTCACACAAGTTTATACATTGGCGATTAAGAAAAATGAATCTCAGTAATTAAGAATTACTAAAGGCATCATTGGCATAATAGGGTTATTAAATGTGAAACTTAATAGTGTAGTAGAAGATTCGGTCATATCACGTAACCAATGTAGGAAACGTCGTTTCCCCCAAAGGGGAGAAGCAAGGCATGAATAAGGGCGTAACCTGGGCTAATAACCCACTGGCTTTACGAAGAGATGCACAATACCGCGGCCTCCTTTCTAGAACTTGATCTCTTTTCCTCTGCTTTCTTGCCATTCTAAATTAAACTTGCTGTTTTAGATAAAGATTACTTAATCTCTTTAGTATTTTTGATCTGCTACATTCACCATTTTTTTTCTTCCGTTTCATTTTCCTCTTATCAGTTTCCTTCTGTTTTTGTTTCGATTAGAATTACCAGTCATCAAAGAAACGAAATTAAAAACAAATCACGGCGAGAGTCGAATATGATTTATTATTTAGTTTTCTGTGCGATATTCATTCTTTAATGTCTATCTGCCTGCTGTGAACATATTCTATCATGAGATACACCTTGGATACATTCATGTAATAATCTCTACACATCTGCATATGCATCTGTACATCTAGCTTATACGTTAAGATTTTTTTTTATAATCGACTTCACTCCAACCAAGGCAATAAAGCCACTAAGACAAAAGGCGTTACAGTGTGTGTGGAAGAATTAAAAAAGAGAAACTTTACCAAATAGCGAATTACATTGCATTTAAATTTTCGAAAATTAAAGTTTACTGGAAAACATCTAGCCTGAAGAGAGTTCCACAAGCGGGAAGTGCGAGAAAACATTCAAAGTTATTTATAACATTATAATAATATATGATATTTTATGGGATGATATTTAATAGTATGAAATTTAATAGATAATAGTATATTAAAAGATAATATTTTACACACACACACACACATATATATATATATATATATATATATATATTTAAAAGTGAACATTGAAGTCAACACTCAGAGGTGATAGGTTAAAAATAAAATATATATATATATATATATATATATATATATATATATATATATATATATAGTTTTATTTTATGGTATGCTATATTTATGTACTCAATATCAGGGATAAAGTGTAAGTAAATATATCAGTGGATATTGAAGATGACAGTCTTCAATTGAGGCAACAGTCTGTTTCATGGCCTGACGATTGCGTTTAGCATAGAACAGGCTGCCGACTCTGGCTATTTATTTCAATGTCTACTTATAGAGAGAGTGAGAGAGAAAGAGAATAATAGAAAATAAATAACAGTTATTTATATTTATGAACCCATATATATATATCTATATATATAATTATTTTTTTTAAAATACGAATGCTTCGCTACATAAGAGTTCTCATGTTTCAAAATCAAGAGCCGAAAACCTCAATATAATTATTTGAAACATGAGAACTCTTATGTAGCGAAGGAATCATATATATATATTTTAAATAATTATAATTTAAGCTCTACTTCTGTATGGAGCACTGTTTTTCAAAAATAAAAAAAAATACTAAAGAACCGCGGATTATTTACCTAATGTGTTCTTTCCTATTTTCTACATATCTGCACACACACAAACACACAAACACACACACAACATATATATATATATATATATATATATATATATATACAGATGAAAAACGGATAACCTTATATTAACATGGATAGATAGATGTGTTTCAAAAGTTATGTTCAAAACAACTTTTACTAAGGTTTCAAATTGCATCAACAATATTTAATAATAGAATAAGGACATTTAAAGGATGACACTAACGACATTAATTTCTCTCTGTTACTAAAGTAATTATATAATAATTCCCAGGTCTTAAAATATTAAGTATAATGCCAAGAATATGTGTTGAATCAAAATATGAGATATGCTAAAAAATTCTCGGTACCTCCCACGAATGAATTCCAAAAATGTGGTGTATCGAATTTTTGGTCAGTTAGGAAGTTGGGTTGAACGGAGTATGATTCAGTACCGAGTTTTTTATTTAATTGAGCCTTAAATGCACCTTATACTACATATAATTTGCCCATCACCGAAATTAAATGAAAATTAGTCGATCTGTTCGGGTGTGTTTCTATACGCCAGCAGTTTATTTCACACTTATCTGATTGACTGATGTAGCTTAATCCCTTGTAGCTTAATGTTTGCGTAGAAGGCACATTGATTGATATCTCTTAGAGAATAAGTGGTCTATATCTGTCATGGGGGACAATGGCTGTCGCAGCTCGGATAAACGGAATAATTATGAGAGCGTATAGTGATCGTCGTTTCCTTTTTTCTGTCTGCAATTATGAAGTACTTGAGAAAATTCACTAATTAAATTGAGACAGAGGACTTCTCTAAGGTCATCGTACGGACATTTAAAAGCCACCTGCTTATTTCTGGTGTCAATTTGTACATTTCTGTATGGAATACGGGATCAGTTCGAAAATAATCCATCCATTTAATATACAGTATGCATTCTAAAAGCTAAGCAGAGTATAAGAGAAAAACTTCGTTAGAAACAATGAAAAGTGTACTGAACTGTTACGTGATATCTATCCTACAGTATGGCAGTGAATACTGGAAAATCCCTTCAAAGATGAAGAAGAGGCTTGGGGTAACAGAAAAATAGTCCTGCAGAAGGATGCTGAGGATACCATGGACCGAACATGACCTACGACGAAATTTTAGAGAAAATGTAAACGAAAATGAAACCTATACTTAACATCAAGAATAGACAGTTAAGGTTTCTAGGGTCCATAATGAGGAAGTTTTTTTTTTTTTAATTTGTTACTCACAGGATAGATTGAGGGTAAGAAGGACTAAGGAAGGTTTTATCATTCTCCCACCACCGTTACTAATCATTTCTACCAATTTACAATTTCTACCAATTTACAATAACTATTAGCTAACTATCATTGTCGCCAATCCCTTGAAACATTACTATCACATCATATCATATAGACCCGTTATTAAATTGAACTACCCTCTCACCCAGCACATTGAATATTAAACATCACCACATAAATTAACTAATAAGGATTACAAATTTCTACCTGTTACATATACACAGTCACCAAAAACAAATAATCAGCTTTAAATATAACAAATAAACCCCCATGTTTTTTTGTTTTGTTTTTTTCAAAAATTTAAAAATAATTATAAATAATAATAATTTTTACCTATCATAATTTTACACAAACCCAACCACACGTATATACATACATGCGAGGAAATATTTTTCAGCGGAAAAATACATAATATGACATATATACATTCACGAGACATTAACGAGATATTTCCGCCACACTTCCAATGTTTAAATTTCAACATTTCAACATACAAATGCGTATGTATAGACATAACACCACCCGTATACATACATATGTCATAGCCGAAACAGCCCACATATGTTTATATATGTATGAGCCCTGACGGACGACCAAGTATGTATATGTGTCTGCATACATCGATGTTTGCGTTAGTACGATGTATGACAAAACGACGAAATTTCCCCCACCACTTCCACAATAACACCAATACACGCAATCTACATAAACCCAAATTTTTTAAAACATTAATCAGTTTGTCTGACGATCGCTAAAGCGTGAAACCCAGGGTCACAAACTCACATCAATCCAACCAAATATGTTAGCTCTATCTCTGATATTGAGCGCTTTCTAATAAGTACCGCGCATATAATATATAAATAATTATACATATATATATTTATTTATATTTATATACACTTTTCACATATATATATATATATATATATATATATATATATATATATATATATATATATATATATATATATATATATATTGAACAATAAAAATATTAAAAATTAAAATCTTCAGACACACTGGGTTGTAGAATAATATTCTTTCGTTTTTATTATTATTATTTCAATTTGATTCCTCGACTAGTTCCGGCCAACATGGCCATCATCAGGAGAAGAAATATTTCTGCTTGCTGGTAGCAGTGAACTACAGAAATGAATGTCTTGATGGAGAAAATGAACTTTTGTCTGTAGTTTTTTTTGTTTTTTTTTTTATCTTTTTAACATAAATCTATCTATCTATCTATCTATCTATCTATATATATATATATATATATATATATATATATATATATATATATACTTGTGTATAAAATAACCTGAATATAAGCCGACCCTCCCCATTTTATATCTTAGAAATAGGAAAAAAATCCAAACACTGTGTATATGCCGACGCAGTCAATCAAAACAATATTCTTAGATGGTCTGATTTTGTAAATCCCCACGCTTGGAGAATATATTTTGTGATGGTTTAATGTTTTCTAAGGTCATGTGTTAAGTGTCATTTAGAATATAACTTTTGTCTCACGACAACATTATACAATACCTCTTAACATTTTATGTTTGAAAAACTTTCTACAGGTTTCTTTAATGTTCGTCTACTTTCTTTTATCAGACAAAAATAACACCATCTTCTGAATGTAACAATTTTTATTTAACATACATAGTCCCGGATTAGAAAATAAACTACATTGTCAAAGATAATGGATGCAGTGGAGACATACACATTATCTGAATTAATCTCTTACAGAACTAATTCATTTCTTTTCTACTCATTAAATCTAGGTAACTCCACGAAATCGCTAAAAAATATTTTTATTTTTGTATGACACACATTAATTTGGAAAACCTTGCAAAAATAAAAATAATTGTCGGATGTTAATGAAACCTTCAGAAATTATTCACAGATGATCCAAATTATTATAAATATGTTTTTTTTTATTAAAGTCATGGCAGAAATATCTTTTTATATTTATTGCCCCTCCCCCCATAACTAATTTTATGAAAACGCTAGAAATTCGATCACATCGGGTTTAGTGATTACAATAGTTAAAAGCACAAGGTTTGAGGAATGCAAATCATGTTTTTTTTTGTTTTTAGTTGGACCCCTACCTGAAAATCAGCTCTGAATTGTAACATACAAAACTCAATAAAACAAATATATTATTTAATTTTAAATGCTTTTATTTGCTTTTAGTTTTTTTTATGAATATGGACAATATTTTCTGAAAGCAAAAAAAATTTTTCGATGAAAAATGAATTTTTAATACAGTTATTTGTTATTTTTTTAATTGTAATAGATTTTTACATTTAAGTTGTTAAAATATTATAAAATTAGTTAAAAGCCGCATCAGGTTTTCTAAGTGTCCTTATGAGATAGATCTTTTTTAGCGCGTTGTAAATTGTATCATTTTGACTAATCAGAAGTCCCGCAGTAATCTAATTTTGTGTTTATAATCGGGCGGTAATTATAATGTACGGAAGACCTGCCAGAATACAATTAAGTTGCGTTATTTGAGGTAAGCATTGTTCTCCGCTGTTAAGGCCTTTACTTTTGCGAAACACGTGTGGAGAAGTTAATTTGATTTTTCAATTTCAAACGAAAAGTATCAGTATCATCTTATGAAATTTATATGATCTTATTTTTATATTAATCTCAGTTATGACATTTTTCCATAAATGAAATATCGAAATTAATAACATGAATGGAAATACAAATAACACAGTAAAATGTAATAAATTTAAATAAAATTATAGTATTTTATGTACACTTCTGATAAAATGTCATAAGTAAGGTACCTATAAATTAATTAGATACATTTCTTATGAAATATAAAATTTAATCTCACTCTTAACAGTCTTATTTTAATTTCTTTATAATATATTTTCCATAAAGCTTCGTAAAGGTGAAAGCTAAGTACAAAAAAAATTAGAGCGCTGAAAGGTTTCCTTAAAAATAACGAAGTAAATAATTTGTTCACTTAAATCTAAATAACTTCACCTTTCGGCTTCCATAGAACAAATTATGCTCACGTAAATCAATCAATCGGCTTCCATAGAACAAATTATGCTCACGTAAATCAATCAATAATGTCAGGTTTGTTTTATTTTCAAATTACAACTTTTCAGCGCAGAAGCTAAGTTAAGCTTGGTTCAAAATATTTTAAATAAACATTATAATTTCTGATTTTCTTAAAATAAGTTTTGAAAAAATGATAATTGATTTTTAAAAGAATTTGAAAGTGAGATTTTCATCTTTTTTATAAAACGGAAAAAAATGGATGCCATTTCAGACGTGTTCAAAACGATTAAAAAATGTAAAAAAAATACGTCAAAAATACTTTCCTCTTAATAATAACATGAACATTTAGACGATAAAATTTTGTTTTAGTCAAGTTTGGCGTCTTTTTCATTATGCTATGCTCTTTTTTAGCGATCTCATGGAAGTACCTAATTAAATCCAATGTCGTGCCTCATAAAAATACTATTTTATCTTTTATTCTAAATAAGTTTCAAGCTTCAGATTAATTGGATTTTCAAATTAAGCTATTGAACCGAAGAGCAGTTATGCCTGAGTTAGACACTGGGGATGGGCTCTTGCTACAAAGTAGCTCAAAACAGACTGTACAGTATAATCAAGTCAGCACCTCATGACCATGTGTCTCACCTCTGCCGATCAAACTCTTTCCCAAGAGTCCACGTCGCGACCAAGGCACCACCGTAGTGGCTTGGGTTTGCAAACATTACGGCGGTCTAACCGAATCATTGCTCGGATCGCACTATCCTCAAGTGCGTATACATGGTGCTGGAGATCCTTCACCTACTTTTTATGTGCCGTGTCCTTTCAGGATGTAGACAATCATAGCCCTTTACATCTTCCTGCCTCTTGTAGCTCTTAATAATTTTATCTTTTTGTTATTTCGCCCAAACCTTGTTCCGACATCCATTTGCTCAAGTTCAGCAGGTATGATACACGCTGACTTGCCCTGTTTCTCTTTCACTCAATCTGCCCTGTGAGTATCAGATTTTCCAAACCCTCCTTCTTCATTACGTGCCTCAGAAACCTCAACTGTCTCTTCCTGATGTTAAGTATTAGTTTCCTTTTTTGTTTCCATTTTCTCCAAAACCTCGTAGTTGCTCACATGTTCGGCCCAATGTATCCTCAACATCTTTCTGTAGAACCACATATCTGTTGCTTGAAGTCTCTTCTTAATTTTTAACGAGATTGTTCAGCATTCGCTGACATACGGGAGGACAGATATCACATAACAGTACAATACACTTTTCTTTCTTTCTAACAAAATTTGTCTGTCTCTTGATACTCTGCTTAGCTTTTGGAATGCATATTTGGCCATCCCAATACGTCTTCAGATCTCACCGACATATACATCCTTTAACCATGCACTTTGTATTCTTGTAGTTTATGCTTAGTCCTTTCTTCCTTTTTTCCTTTGCTACCTTTTCTAGGATTTTTAGTTCATGTTCTGTGTCTATCCAAATTCCCACTGAAACTCTTATAAATTTGCACGTCCAAATGAATGCGACCTCTGCTACGACTGTTGGAAACGCCAATGGTTAGCTTTTACTGACTCAACTGTGTCCGACTAATGATCTTAGTCGGTTTTCGTTACGGATGCGACAAATTCGTTTGACGAAGCCAAGCCCAGCGGATCTCGAGTGAATACACCTACATGTACAAAAAAAAAATTAAACTATAAAAGCAGAGATAATTTCAAATTCCTTTAACGAAAATAAAATTAAGACATCTTGCCACTCTGTAGAAATATCTATTCCTACAGATAATTAGTAGTAAAACAAAGTTTAGTTCTTACAGTTTCAGTTTACAGGTTTGCTTTTCTTTAAAATCCGTAAAATTTACGCTATCATGATACTTCTTCCAACCGCTTTCTCAGCTCAATGACTAAAAATGGCTCCGAGCAAATGAATTTTGTATGTCTTAGAGAAACCCTCCCTTCTTCGGGCCTCGTAGACTTGCGCTATAAAATCACAAACCAGGGAATATACCAAATAAAAGAATCCCCATCACTTTCATCACGAAGAGAAAATAATAGCATAATCAAGATACAGACATTTCTACACTACTTCGAACAAAAGGTTACAAAGGAAACCCCCCCACCATCAATACTGGAAAGCTCTATGCAGTTGAGAAACCAATTTTCCTGAAAAATTGTTTCAATAGAAATATTTTATACATTTCAACCAACAGTAGAACTTGCTGTTCGTTCAATGAATAATGAATGTTTCCTTATAAGGAAACGGCTAATATTATCAATGCCATTCATGGGAAAGATAGCGGCATGTTTCCGTAATGTCTTCTCCAGCATGTAAAAAATTACAGAAAGGAAACATGAAATGTTAATTAAAAAGCAACTAAAACAAATCGTACATATAGAAACCATGTTTTAATACCACGGACATCAAAATGTTTCAATACGTGTAGAGTATTTGTGGTCAAAAGTAGAGGGAAAACAAATCGCCGAAATGAATTCCAACCTTAGTATCGTTATTCCTGTGGAGCAGCATCGAAAGGAACGAGGCAAAAGTAATATTTTGAATTCGACGATGCTCATATACTGACGCGTCACGTGACTACTGTCGCGTCACGTGACTACGTAAAGCATATCTATATTAACTGTGAATCGTTAAAAGGATCAAGGACAATTCTGTAGAGGGTTCAAATTAACAAGAACGACAACGATAAATGTGAGTCAGTTTAGTTGAAAGTCTGTTAAATTGGGAAGGGCTTTGAAGTGAATAGACATTCTTGTGAGCTGTATTCAGTTCAAGTAAATGGCAGTGTTTTACCACAACAACAAAAAATATTCAGCTGTGGCTCTTATTTCTGGGTGAGACTTGCATCTTTTTGAGCAACTCCCGTACAGACTAGGTTCACAAACATAAAGAGAAACTGGCGTCTTCGGCGCAAGCGTGTCGATTAAAGGAGGCGATTGACATCGGTTCGATTGAAGTCTCCGGCAACCAGCGAATATTTCTGAAGGGGGCCTGTCTAATTTTTGTGCTGCTGACACCGTATTTGTTTAATTTTTTTAGAGGCTATTAGATTGGGTTTCTTCAAAAAAATAAAACAGAGCGATCTATTTAGGTAAGCCTCCGTCATTAACTGACTCGCGAATACTCTTGGGAAAAGGATGTATCCATATCTTACCCCTATATATGGATTAAATAATGGGACTTGTATCTAGAAAAAAATCATTTTTGTTCTCGGAAAATTGTTAATTTAATGTTCATTCGTAAAAAAAATAATATTCTTACAACCCTTAAATACGTTGCAGCTTAAAAAATAACCCACGGAAAGGTTGATAAACTGTAAAAATGCATTAATCTTATATTTGTCACGTGGCATATTGTAGTTGCAAGCGTTATTTCTTGTGCGGACATATAGGTAAGCAAACTAAAAATCATACTGTTTGAGCGATTCCTTTGGAGAGCCGGAAGAAGTAAATGTAAAGGCTGCGATGGGTAAATTGTCCTCATTTTATATGTTTAATTTCACGCCTACTCATTGTTGTTTTTTTTTTATTTTGTCGACTTCACTCTATACTAGGGTCAGTTGGACACCGTCTGTGAGAAAAACAGCACCATGACGCACCCCACCAGAAATCTGGAAAAGTCATGTTATAGAGCTTGGCATTCCCATGGAAAGCTCCAATACAAACATTTCAGAGAGTTTGGGTGTCAATCTGAAGAGTGTGCAGAGGATTCAGAAAGAGTTGGATGAATCAAATGGTGATTACGAAGGTTTTGGTAGTGATCATTAGTCAGGGACCCAGACTCAACATGGAGGCTTACATCAAGTTCCTTCATGAGGTATTGCTGCCATGATTTAACCATGTGGTTACTTGAAAATCCTATGTCTGGTAAAATGACTCTGCACCAAGTCAAACAAGCAGGCGAACCCAGTCATGTCTTTCAGACAATTTCTGCAACCTCTTACATCTGGCCACCTAACTCCACAAACTATAACCTCCTTAATTGTCATATGTTGACTGTCGTTGAGCGAGAGACCAACAAAATTCCTTGGAACACCAAAGATGAACTGAAGGCAACGATTATGGAAGCATTCACGAACTTCCAGAAGAGTTGCAGGAGATTCCGAAGTAATCTGGAGGCCGTGGTTGAAGCCAATGGCGATTTTATTGAATAAATTTACTCTTTGGTATTTAGAGATATTTTCATGCAATTTTGGTAAAATATATTTGTTAAAATGGGATGTCGGTGTTATTTTCCTTTTTGCATAATTTGGATGACAATTTATCCATCGCACCCTGTATTTCTAAAGCGATTTTGCAAATTGAAGACAGGCAGAGATTTGAACTCATATTGTCGTTAACATTATCCTTAATTTTAACTTTTATTCTATCAACGCATCCAAGTTTGCAAAATCAAAATGGCTAAATGTATCTTATGTTAGCCCCAATTCTATTCACCTGTGGTATTGCAGTTTTGAGTTTGTTTTAGATGTGGCTGTCGTAAACTGGGTAATAATTTTGAAACGACAGATTCTATCCTTTTATCGGAGAAAATGAAGCTTAGTTAATATTGTTTGGATAACAGATCAAAATTGACAGTTGTTTCTCTTGACAGCACAACTTTTTTTTTCTTTTATCTTAGTTTACATTATACGTCAACTGAGTCACAGACACTCCGATTAAATTAACACCGTGAATAAAATAATAAATAAATTCGATTACATTAGCACTTAATGCTATAGAAGTTAATGCGTCTCACAGCTTTGTGTAGTGATTGTAAGAAATGTCTTGCAGATAGTTCGATTTGTACACGAAACGAAAAAAATGTATCGGATATTGACATCCGTAGATACATCAAGGAAGGCAAAAAAAGCGAGTGCCAAAACAAGAAGAAAAAAAAAAGAAATAAAGAATGAAGCGAAGAGAGAGAGAGAGGGGGGGTAGTGAAAAAGAGAGAAAAGGGAATCCAGTGAAAAATCCATTAACTGAATTGAATAAATTCTAAAGTGGAAAATTTACACTTTGTGTGTGCATGTCGATCTATTTCTATCACGCCCTTACACAATCATATATATATATATATATATATATATATATATATATATATATATATATATATAGTCTTGTGAGTATATGTATAGAAATATACATGTATATATATGTAAGTATATATATGAAGAGAAATATGCATAAATACATATGTAAATATGTGTGTGAACATATTATTTGCATGCATGCATGTATACCTAAATATTTAGTTAAGCTCATTTAAATGTTATTTAAATATATCTATACAGCATATAGAGATATTGTCTGGAGATAGATAGAGAGAGAGGGGGGAGGGAGGGAGGAAGATTGAGATTTGTGTATGTAAGTGTGAGAGACCCCTTGTGAATTCATTATACATGTCTGTTTGTCTGCGTGGATGTGCGTGTGTTTGTGCATTAATTATGTATTGTACAAGGTAACCAAAAAAGTCTCTGTCGTTTTTTTATTTATTAGAAAATAAAGGTATACCACAAATTTGACATAGCGTTAGTTTCCAAAGTAATCTCCACTTGCCCCGAGAATATTTTGGCTACAGGACTCCACCAGTTCAGTGCTATGGCGGTAAGAGTCAGGTGTCTTTGAGAGGAAAGAAATCTGTGAGTGCCTGTTGCAAGTCTCCCTTATTTCCGAAAGTTTTCCCACCCCAGGAACGTAATATATGGTAAACTGTTGCTACAAGGTCAGGGATGTAAGTGGGATAGCACAGTGCCTCCCAGCTAAGTCACCGTATGGTATACCTGGACACTCATGTTACATGGGGACTGGCATTGTCATGATGGAACAGTATACGCATGTGATTTACCAATGCTGGCTGCTTCTGCTTCAATACGTGTTGCACACTTTCCTACAGCTACGAGTATAGGTCTCCAGTGATGGTTTCGCCCGTTGGTTTCAGCTCATAGTGCACCACTTGTCGACATGCTCAACAGATACAGAGCATGATCTTGCATAGGTGTATAGTTGGTCTTGTGCGAGGCATGGGATTGCAAGGTGACGACTAATAACTGGTACGCGTGGGAGTCTCACACAGGACCCACTTTTCGTCACAGGTGAATACTCGCTCAAATATAAGTATGTTGCGGTGCTGAGAAAACAACGAGAGACAGGCTGAAACGTTAATATTTTTTTACGGCAATGTGTGGGTTACCTACTTGCTGAAATTATACGCTTTTCCTATTCGGTGCAGCTGAAATCTCACTGTTTCATCAGAAAAATGGAAACATTCGGCAATTTCCTCACATGTTTGGTAATAATAATATATAATTACTTTCCAAGCTGAAATCGATCATAAACGAAAATGAGATATTCTTAATTAATTAATCATAGCTAAGGATCAGAAAATCATGAAAGATTGAAATAATGTTCAAATATATATATAAATATATATATATATATATATATATATATATTCAGGATTACTTTCCAAATTATTCAAGATCATATTCGCTTTGTCTAACATTCTAACTTTCTGTCCTGGAGTAATAAGTGTCTCACACGTTTCACGTACGATTTAATTTTCAAATCTTTTTTCATTGCCATTTGGGCTGTCATAGGTGAAACTTTTCTATCGCGTGTCAGACATCTTATGGATTGAGTTGGATCTTTTCTAATTTATCTCTTTACCTCTAAGTTGAAATGGTGATCTCTCTTCTTGTAGAGTTCAATAGTGTTATAAAATTCACACGCTATGCCTTGCCTCATTTAAAAACAGAATGTAGTTACCTATCCGTTGTACTTTTTGGTGTCTGCATCTATGATATCAGAATTTAAAACGGAAATTGAGCTGAGATTTCCTAATGAAAAACTTCCCACTAATTACCTTGAAAAAGATACGACTAGTCTTCTTTCTGTCATCTACGAACTTCGGGACAAAATTGCTCATTACTGATACGTGAAAGGTTGGACATTGATATTTAGTCGTTTACTTGTTGTTTGCGCTAACATTCAAAGCTAATTATTGGAGCCTGCCAAATACACAGATTTTGAGGGAGAAAAATATAGACACCTTTATTCTAGCCGTGTTTCCGGTCACGATAGTTTTCCCCAACAAGTTAACGCAAGCCCAGTTGTGCTCAATTAGCACGGAACTGGTTCCAGGAGCATGGGCTGACTTCTATGTATTCCATTAAGATCCGCATACTCAAGGTACAGAAGGCACTGAGCAAGTATGTGAATTTTAGGGGATCTAATGAAATTCCCTTCAGCTACACGCCACAAATATAACACAATTTTAAATAGGCCTGGAAGGTGTCTGATCATATATACCCACGCAATGTCAGCACGCACCCGTCATACTACGACGTCACCTAAACGAGTTTTGTATATTTTAAAGAGAATCTGCAAACGTTTTCGGTTATAATGTGTTTTTTTATATACTATCTCATTTGTCATATTTTTGCTACACGGGTTTCGGATTTTGTGACTTTCATCAGGGGAAGAATGTTTATTTCCATATATTATTTAAAGGAATTCATTTATTTCTTTTTTTTTTCTTTGTTTTCAGAGTTGTCCTTCCCCTAGACCATTTGCCATCCAAGGCTATAGAAACCAGTCTGTCCTGCTATTTACCCATAGCTGGAGGTAGAGGAAGAGGATTCATACCTTTCCCAAGGGTATTAGCACGTAAGTGAATGTAATGTATTCGACTGGAATTCGAACTCGGCTCTGCAATTCCTCAATCCAAGCCGCTATGCATTACCCCACCGTGCCTGTATATATATACTAATGAATACACATATACCTACATTTAAGTTTCGTTGGTTACGCAACTCAACAGACACAAGATATAGTTTATTTTTATTTAAAAATGATGCTCATGGACGCTGATTCATAGTTCAAAATTAAAATAGTAAAAAACTAGTACTAAAGAAATACTGGGATTTAAGAGAAGGAAATGAGGTGTAGGCATGAGTCAATAATAAAAAAAGAAAAAAAAGGGAATTGTAGTACGCTTAAAATTTAAACGATGGACGCTGTTCGTAAAAATCGTTTGACTGGTTAAGGGGAGGTAATCAGTGTATGACCTAAAATAAAAGCGGTCGGAAAATTAAAATTTGAAATTAAGTTTAGACGAAAAGTGGGTTATCCAGGATTACAATATTTTAAGAGAAACATCTTTCTATGCATACAAGTAGACATACGCTCGTTCTTTTTATTGAGTTGATTTGAATGATCAATATTTCTTAGAAAGAATAATTTTTTGTGTAAACATAGATCGCACCTGCCCCGCCCCACCTGCCCGGAAATGGATTTATTTTAGTGATCAATACCCAATTCACCGCGGGTGTGTAGCTATCTGTTTTGATACCCCAATAAAACTTAGAGAGTGCTGTGCCATTTGCGTATTTTTTGTCAAAGGTAATTTTATGATAATAAAAAAGTTTTTTTACCAATTATTAGCAGTTGACACGTAATAAAATTTCATTTGGTCATTATGCTTTATGCCAGTCATAAATAACTCTTTTATACATATAGATGTTATTTAAAGGACAGATGCTCTCTTTTCGGCAATTGCATTTTTGATCGTCATAGTTACCGTTTTAATCATTTTGGCTTAAGTATTTATTAAGGGTTGCACTGTTATGCGGGACTGTATATTGCAGTTACTTTTAAGGCCAGCATCAAGTATAATAAGCCATCAAAAAAGTGAAAACAGAAATATAAGTTTTATTTCTTTAATATCCTTCTGTTTCAATATAAAGTGCTGTTCGATAAAAGTGACTCACCTGATTTTTTTTACTAAATGTTCTCGTCTCCGATGAAACGAAAGTTGAGCTAAATTTAAAGGATAAGCGATCTAAAATCCGAAGAAGCTTTGAAAGTTCTTTGAAGTTAGCAGTAAGTAATGTTGCTCAACAGCTTTCTCGAGAGCATGTACTTTATAATGCCCCATAAGTTTTCTATGGGGTTGAGGTCAGGAGATTGGGACGGCCATGCCATAACACTCACCTGCTTCTCATCAAAGTATTCCTTCATCAATTTTGATTTGTGACAGGCAGCATTATCCTGCATAAAAATGAGCTTGGTTGGGTCGATTTGCACCCTTTCAGCAGAAGGGAGAAGACAAGACTCTAAAATTCTCTTGTACTGCTCGCTCCTGAGGGTTTTTTCAATAGGTTTCAAGAAACCAGTTCCATGAAAAGAAAAGCATCCCCAGAACATTATACTGAACGGATGCTTGACAGTACTTACTGCTAAATTCAAAGAGCTTTCAAAGGTTCTTCTTCAGATTTTAGATCGCTTATCCTTTGAATTTAGATCAACTTTCGTTTCATCGGGGAAGAGAACATTTAGTAAAAAATATCAGGTGAGTCACTTTTATCGAACAGCACTGTATCTGTCTATATTTCTGAGATGAGGTATTGTTGTAATTATTTACATTATTTACATTGTTCCGACTGTTGCCCTCGTCTTTACTGTCATATTCACGACGTTTTGACCGTTGTACACTCCGGCCTTCTTCAGGTGATTGGAATTTCGAACTGAACCATTTATTTCGTCCGCTGGTGTAGATTGTTCTAGTTCTACGTTCCATGCCTCTTCCAGGTGTCTAAGCTATCTCCCTTTAATTCAGCTATCCAAGTTTTTTCTCACCAGTATAAGCAATACCCTACAGCATAACAACTACCGTGGGTATATGGCAACAGCTCCGACAAACAGGGATAGAAGAGTATAATAGAATAACGACAGTCATAAAACACCTTCGGTCTCTATGTGAAGGGATTATTGAGGAAAAATGCAAAAGATCTGTGGGCCATATAACATCAGGACGACCTTCAAAATTGGTTCGACTGTTCGTAGAGACATCTTCCGAGTAAGACCCCCCAGCGTCTAGAGGAAAACATGACTAAGGACTGTATGTACGCCATCCCGTGCAGCTGTACAGTAAGAAATATAAAGGAGAAACAGGCCACCCACTGAAGATAAGGTTGCAAGAACATCGTAAAGCCGTAACACGAGGGGAATTTTTTTTTTAAATCATGCTTAGCTTACCACATATAAAGGGAAAAGAAAATTATCGACCCCTGTGAAATAGGGTTGAAATAGTAGACAGAGAACATCACTGGAAGATACGAAAAGTTAAGGAATCAGCACATATGATAGGGCACAACAATCTCCTAAGCCGGCCAAGCATGGAAATGAATACAATACGGGAACCATTGCTAGAGAAAATCAATAATAATAACAAAATATCAATATGAGCTTTGGTAAAAAAAAAATGAAAAGAAAAGGTTACTGATACATTAAGCTTATAACCCCCAAAAATGTATGCTCTGATTTCCTCAAGGTCACATGGTCCAGTGGATAAAGAAGCGTTGGTTGTATCCAGTGACTTGACGCAAAGAGTTGTGAGTTCAATACTTGGCTACTGCAGTGGCGAACAAAAAACTTGTAGAGTTGAGTTAAAGGGAGATAACTGAAACATCCGGAAGAGACATGGCACGTGAAACTAGAACAATCGAAATAAAGGTTTAAGAAGGCCGGACCGTACAACAGCTAAAACGTCGTGAATATGATAATAAAGATGATGGAGAACAGTCCGAACAATTTAAGTATTTTTCAGTATATTCTTTCAGGTGGGCTGAAAAGTTTATAGGCAGACTATGAAGGAATAATGCTAAAGGTGAGAACTCTTCCTTGCATTATTAATTTCAACTCTTCTTGTTATGCAAATCGATGTCAGAGAAACCCTGTGGCCTAGTTGTTGTTCACGTTCATAAATCACGCTCTATTCTTTTGAGATGATAATTTTTTTGACAATATTTCAGCAACGGCTATCAATAGAAAACAAAAATCTTTCCCGCCTTCACGATGATTCACTTGTCATCGAGCGAATAACCTCATTTGCGTTTGTTTGATTGCGTCCAGCACGTGACGTGACACTTAATAATGACGGAAACCCACTTGTGCCGACTGAGACAATAAACAGAATGACAAAAAGCACTTAGGAGACGGGATCATATTTTTGTCAGGTGGCGGTTATCAGTTCGTCCATTATAAAGAGATCGTCGCAATTTCCTCGTAAATTATTCTCGTCTTCGATAGAAATATTTTGAAATTGAAATCCAAAAGAATACAATATCTCCTACATTTTCTGTCCTTGGGAAAGAAACGATGCCTATAAAAACTAAGATTTCTGTAAAGACTTTTGAATAAATCTTGTGGAGTCTGGAACTTCGCTAGAGTTGGATAGAATTCTCTTCACTAATCTGGTTCGTGGAATTACATTTTAAACCGTTGGGATACGGCTGTCGACTTTCTTTTTTTTTTTTTTTTTTTCTTTGTAATTTCTTGTTTGGTTCCCCTTAGTTTTAGTCTGGTGTGGTTTACGACATATCAACCTTTTCAAGTCTATTTAATTCAGATTTTTGTCGTTTTGATAAACAACAGAAAAGTTAACAGGTTAAAAGTGAAAGCTTTGGTTTGCGCAGGAGTCAAAAAGGTTGATATATGTTTGTTTGCCGTTAAAATAAAAATATGTTGACATCGGTTTGGTTTTCGTGAGGTAAAATAGGTAGCTATAGGTTTGTGCTGTACTCTAGTAAAAAAGACAGTTTTTTATTTGCAGAACAATCAGATATGCGGACAATTTTTTTTTTTGTTGCGAAAGTTAAAAATGTCGACATAGTTTGGATATGCCCGAGTGTCAAATAGTTAGAGATATATACAGTAAACAGGTTGTTCATTTGAAGTTTTTTACCACTCCATACGCGGATGCAGTTTGCGTATTCTTGAACCCCAACCAACAGGATCGGTTGATTTAAGCTCTCGGTGAATATTTGAATTAATAAAGAAATTATAAAGAAAGGATTAATAAAGAATTGAAAAAAATTTCCAGCCATTATTTCAATATGAGACGAGGGAAGAAATCGTCTTGAATTCCAATTCAATATGCAGGCAGTAAACGATTTTATCAATAAGACAATGTAATAAAGTTAAGGTTTCAGAACACTCTCCAACCCCGGTCTTTGATTTATCCATTGGTTCCTGTTTAAGATTGGGTTTCCGGTTCCTTCTAAAGTGTTTTCATTTTCTTTCAATCCCAGCACCTCTTTGTGTCTTAGTGGCATTATCACCTTGCTTGGGGTGAATTGATTTTTAAAAATCCAGACAACTACAGGACCAGGAGCCTCAGCAAGGTCTAAGTCTGTGCGGAGATCGTCGCTTGAACTTCATTTGGCTTCTAATTTGACTACAAAAAAAATAAATAGTGATAATGGTTTGTCTAATATATTTTTTTTTCTTTTTTCCCCAACTTTTCCATTCTTAGATACGTTAGATAATTCTTTGTCGAAATAGCTAAAATCAAAGATATACGGCTAATATAACTGTTAGCTGTTCGAAAAGAGATATCGACAAAGCAAATTTTAAATTTCGTCTAGGTTCGTTACGTTCGCTTTCATACAAATATATTTCGATACTTTCTCCTCTAACTATGGGTTAAATAACAAATCTTTCTTGCCTTGGTTATCAACCAGTTTAAAAGAAGGAACAATCTGGTACTCATAAGAGGTTACATGGCCCAGGATATATTTTGAAAATATTGTGGAGTTCTCAATTATCTGTGGAATGAGGTTTGATGAAATGGATTGAAATAGAAAAAAATAGGATGAACCACAACATTCAAATATGTTCGACTCTGTTGTTCATGATGACGGTCGTCTTTGAGTATAGAATCCAGAGGTTAGCAGTGAATATTTCCAAGGCAGTAGGAAAGCGTTGTTCAGGTTAGAAGTGGATATTTTGGTAAAAGTAGCAGAGCATAGTTCGTCATTCTGTTTCTCTTCGCCTGACAAGCTGGACTGAACATTCGGGTAGAGTGAACAAAATTGGCCGCCTTTATACACGACGGGTTGAATGTTCTACGTCTTCTGATTGGTTAACCTTCTATTGGTGGAATATAAAGTGAGTCAAGTCATTTGGGCTAGCTCACTAGTAGATACATATACACAAAAAACTGCAACAGACTCCAGGTATTTCATTTCGGTCGAAACAATAGCAAGAGTTTCGGGTGTCCGAACAATGTTGGATATATACTTGAGTTCTCTCATAATTTCGGATAATATAATCGTATTACAGGATGTCCATAAAATCTCTTTACAATTTAAAAATATATATTTTACAAAGGCAATTGAAATATCTTAATCAGATTTGTTCTATATATTCAGTACTTATCAAAGTTTTTAATCACCTTGCATTTGTATATTTCAGCTATCGAGTTGTTGAATGATGTACTGTTAAATGAACCCCTAACATTTCTCGGTCGGTAGATTGGAAGGGATGACGCAATTCCCTGGCCACCTCGTTCTCCAGACATCACTCTCCTGGACTTCTTTCTATGGAGTTATATTATAGATATTGTGTATCGAAAGATACAGGACATCACTGATCTAAAGCAAAATATCACTGATGCCATTGCACCGAGTGATGAGGCTATGCTGCAGTGAACATGGCAAGAAAGTACCGTGTTGATGTACTCGAGCTGATAATAATGCACATGTAGAGGTGTATTAAATTAGTTAAAAACTAGTTACTCCTAGTTCGAATTCACTTACGTGTTAATACCCTTGAGAAACATGAATCCTCTTCTTCCCCCAGCTATGGGTAAAAAGCAGGATAGACCGGGTTCTGTAGCCTTGAAAGGCAACTGGTCTACCGCAGAAAGAAATGGCAACCTACTGCGGGAAAAAATCTGCCTCGTCAGTATATCGAAAAATACATGATCGTCTAAGCTTGTATCCCGATCGCACATAACTGACTGACTGATCTACTTCTCATATTGTAACAATTGCCACATATTTGTCTGTTCCTTTGCTTTTTGTAATATTTTTTAAATTGTAAAGGGACTGTGTTATATTGAGCCGTAAATAATTTCCGTTCTTGTTAATCTTTTTTTTTCTTCACAAAATAAACTAAAATTTGATTTTATTCGATTGTATATTCATCATTATTTGCAATGACTTTTAACAAATATCTGGCAGTTCTTCGATATTTTGCTCTTGCCCTGTGCGGCCTTGCGTCGTCATAGAGGAGAACAATATTTTTCCTAACGAGGAACGCTGGCCGCCTTACGACAAGACATTTTATGGACACGCTTTTTAAGCTCAATCTTTTTTTATTATAATATTATATATTTCCCAAAGACGAATGTTTCTTGAGCCACACTTATTATTTAAGATTAAAAGGATCTTTATTCTTCCTATATTTGTCTATGTTAATTTCCCTACGCTTTTTTAAAATTCAATATTTCTTCAGAACGATGATGAATCTCCATAGTTTCTTTTCTCTAATATCTTTTAGATGACATGGCTTCCTGGGAGATCTCGTAGAGTGGTTTTCCATTGCTTTCTTCACGACTATAGAAGTCATTATACACTCAAATTTAACCCCTAGTTGTAGGAAGATTAGATGGATTCATGCCCTTCTTTTATAGGAATTTATGCGAAAGTGACTGGGAGAAAATTGAACTCTGTTCGCTGAATTCAATGTTCTCACCGGTACCTGTACGCTATCTACACATCCTCTCGTTTACACTATTGGATATATATGGCTTTATGGACTGGGAAAAAATATTTGATGATTTCTCAATCTTTTCATAATTAAATGTTATTTTTTAGCGCTTTTAATACATTTGCTTTCGTTTAAATCCTAAAATTATCCTGTCAATGGAAGAAAATGAAAGTTAAGAAAATACTGTGAATTTAAAACTAGTTTTTTTTAATATACAATATATACAAGAAACAAGGAAAAGAACGCTAAATTGTTACGTAATCTCAATCGTGAAAGCTCGACAGTTTTCTCAAAGATTAAGAGGTGACTTGAGGCAACAGAGTTGTGATTCTATAGAAGAATGCTGGGAAAACTTCCCAAAGAATATGCGAGCAACGAAGAAGTTTTAATGAATATGGAAACAGAAATGACACTAATACTTAAAATCAAAAAGAGACAGTTGAAATTTCTGTGACATAATGAAAAAGGGAGTCTTGGAGAATTTGGCATTCAATGACATAGCGAAGGTAAGAATGGAAGAATGAGATTTTGAATAATCTACCGAATGAATCTGTGTTAAATAGATGAGAGAAATAGATTGGTTTGGTTTGGTTTGGTTTGTTTTACGGCATATCAACCTCAATGGGTTATTTAATGCCGACAAAATTTTCATTGTTGGTAACATTTTTTCCAAAAATCTATTTCTGGTAATAATTTTCCTTCAAAAATCTATTTCTGGTAATATATTTTCCTTCAAAATTCTATTTCTGGTAATAATTTTCCTTCAAAAATCTATTTCTGGTAATAATTTTCCTTCGATGGTAATTTTTTTTCAAAAAATGTATAGTTGGTAATGTTTATTTTTTCAACTATGTATTGATGGTAATAGTTTTTTTTACAAATTAATTCTGGTATTAAAAACTATTTTTACACTTTCATAGTGTTTTGAGCCCAATTCGGAGGCTAACTATTTACCTATAGCTAGGACCCTAACAGGTGCTACCAGGGTGAACCTGGGAACACCAGCAATTAAGAGGTGGTTTCACGCTCCTCAATACCGCCTGATCAGAGGCCTTGCTGTTGAATGTAGGTTACCGCGGATGTAGTTTATCATCATACCCAGGACGGTACAGAAATAGACTGGAAAAGATAGTAAAGGGGTCAAACATTACTTAAAGCAACAGAATTGTGGAGAGCAAGGATCTCGTACATCCCGAAGAGACACAACACATAAAACAAACATATATTAGGGTTGGAGTCATCTATGGTTAGTTCGCTCGCTCTGATGCAGACGACAAAATTAATTTCCAACTGTACTGATTGACATTAGAATAATCATAGCTGATTTGGAGAACTTTTTCTAAGAAGTGATTTTTTCTCACTGATTCCATTTCGAAAGATTAAATTCAAGTAGACTCCAAATTAACATTTTCCTCTGCATACCATCAGAATTCGTTCTCCATCGATTTTAAGATGTCTATTTTCATTTGACCTTAGATGGACTTAGATAACCTTTTTTGAAGATCTCCATGACATTAGCTCGGAGGTAATACAGTCAGAAAATATTTATCTATTTATAAATAATTATTTTTCTTTTATATTTCTCCCGTATACCTCATGTTTATTTTGTAGGGTAATAAAACACATAATAAAAGAAATCTTTGAAAAACGTATATAAGTCAGTTAAAAATAATTATTCAGAAATTGCACCAATCGAATTCCATTCTTTTTGACGAATTGTTAATTAGATAAAGCTCTTTTTAATTCATGAATTCTTTACTAAATAATAGTGTCGCGGCCAATGACTCAGATTTAAATTACATTTATATTTTAAGTGGGAATATGAAGTTATTTAACCCAGGATATGATTCTCTGGATTCATACAAAGAAATGATGTCTACAGATTAGGAAGGAACCATACAAAAACACAATAATCAGTGAAAGAAAGACGGCGAACACGTAGGTTCAACTTAGGACACGCAATTTAATTCAATAACACGATGTTACGATCCAGGTTAGGACCAAGGAAGAACAAAAAGAACACAAGATTAGAAACAACGAAGGTATATTACACGAAATAATAATACAAGATGTGGAAGGTGTTAGTATGACTGCCAGCCTGGTTTAGAGTGAACTACTATCGGCGCGACTCGATTCGACCCTCTCTCTTGAGAGGCGTAGTATACATAGTGTTAGGAAGAGATCATTCTAGGATAAGGACCCATGACACAGGAAAATCAAGAAAAGAAAAACAGATGATGAAAGAGTTTGTTTTGGGTGAGTGGGCGGTGAAGGCGGCATTTAGAACAGAAGTTTCAATATTGGGTTTTCTTAGATCTTAGATTCTTCAATTCGAGCCGTACTTATCTGGGTTTCAAATTCAATATGTCAATATTTTCAGAGAATTACATCAGATAGCTCACTGTATTCACATAATATTACTTGAATTGATCGACAAGATCGAAGAAATACAATGTTTGAATTTATGGGTAATTCCTATATTCTTCCCGCTGGATTTCACATATTCATTCATCGAATTTAATATTCGAAATCTATTCATAGCTGAGAATATATCCGTAATTCATAGATGTAGTTCTACAAAAGTGCTTCATGGAACAAAACTGGTTAATTCCATTATTTCTTTCAATTACTGCAATTTCTGTCCTTCTGGACAAACAAGTGCAGGAGCTGGCCATCGGATTCGCTCGTCTGCTTACTTCCAGTTGCTGAATCTTTGATTTTGGCGCTTCCGCGTCTAACCGTGGTCATGTGACCTTCTACGGAGTGAATGTACAAAATATCATTAGTAATAAGCCGCCCTCTGCTTCCCTGTGAGAGGTACAGGGAAATACCGCGATCCACTATCATCGTTCCCCCACACGCATTCAAGAAGTAGTGAGAATGAAGGGAAAGAAAGGAAGAGAAGGAAAGGAAAAACCAATGTTCTTTACTATGAGATAATAGATAATTTAGTCTTTCTTTTTCGTAGTAGCAAATAACAATAGGTTTTATATTATGAAGACATATTTTTTGTTAAAAAAAAGCAAGGCGATAAAGCCACCAAGACGCCAGGTTTTGTTGAGAGTGAAAGAAATTGTGAAAACATTACATAGGAGGAAGGGAGACAAAAGAACATTATTTAAGGAGACAAAATGTAACGACTGTCCAGGCCATAGTTATTTTGTCATTGTTTTGAGGAATTTGTGAATACAATTATCAAGAATATTTTATAGAACATTATAGAACGAATAAAGTGAAGCAAGCTCATTAAATGTCTGTGAAAATAATATTAGACGATTTCTCTCAGAATATCCGAGACGTGCTAATATCAATCCTCCTAAATGGTCGTGAATGTTTGACAATTTTCTCGCTGTTGAAGAGATTACTTGACGCAACAAAAACGTGATTCTACAGACGGATGTCGCAAATAACAGGCAAAAGAAACGAGGAAATTTTAATGAAAATGGAAACAAAGAGAACACTTATTCTAGGAGAGATGAGGAGGAAAGACAGCTTCAAGTATTTGACACTCACAGGACATAATAGAATGTCAGAAGGAAACGGCGAGTAGCCTACAAATTGGCTGGTCTAAATGGATAACAGAACAGGAAATAGAATCTCTATCTATAAAAGGCAGGGTGCGTGTGTGTGTGTGTGTGTGTGTGAAACGAATGCACGGCCGCAATTTTCGACGGATTTGCATCAAAATTTACATGCACATATTCCAAGTTAGCGAGAAGGCCAAGACCGACATTGCATTTCCCAACTCCCATCGATAGTGGAAATAAGCGATTTTTCCATGTTTCTACGGCAGTTTTCATGTAGTTTGAGGCCATTTTGTACTGGCCAGTAGCTGGCTACTACGAGTAGGCAAGAAGATTCTGTTGGCCACCTGACTGAAACGAGTGTTAACTAGCATGCTAGCATGCAAAAAAAATCGATAGCTGCATTCGTCACAAGTGGGAAAAATTTAAATCTGCATGGCTTTTTACTCCAATTGGCTCAATAGCTTGCTTAAACTCAACGTTGATTCTGATTCCGCAGAACTGGGTTGGGTGTGAAAAAGCATTTGTGTTAATATTCTTTTTTCATTCGGTTTTTCCACTTACGAGTCCTTGATCGTTTTGTGTTGATTTTGTTTAGTTCTTTTTTCGTATCAGATTTAATGTTTAGTATAGAGCTTAGAAAAAATTCGCAGTGTGAGATAGGCAAGAAGTAAGGCATGTAGCAATATCAGCACAGCAAAGGGCACTCCTTTAAAAGCAAGGAATGGCAAAAAAGATTTTAAGTCAAGTGATAGCGATTGCTGTATGAGTCGTACGATTTTTAAATCAAGCACGGGCAACGCCGGGCCATGCTGCTAGTTGATAATAAAACGACAAATATTGTTCAAGTGCTAATAAAGGATAGAAAATTGTAGAGAGCCATGACTGCCCTCGTCTTGAAGGGATACTGTACCAAGGAGAAAAATGAAGAATTTCTCTTGAATGTTGAAGATGATGAAACTTTGTTACTCCACTCGGATTACTGCCACAGCTGAAATCATCCCCATATCTTTTGTATTATCGCGCGTTCTAAAATGTGCACAAATGAGTAATGTATGAATAATACAAGTTCTAGTCAGTATACCTTTAACAACCATAAAGATGTGTCAAAGTCAGTGCAAAGAACTAGGGGTTAGTTAAAAAAAGCATAACGGGCCATCTTTTGAAAAAAAAAAAACGAAGTATTTCCCCACAAAAGTAGCGTTATTACGACATAAAAACGCCAATGCATATAAGACGCAAACCCATTTCATCAATTTTACCTGCAAGTTTGTCCTTTTTTTTATCAAAATCTCTCACCATATCGCGCACAATTGGCTGAAAAGTATTTATTAAACTGATTTTCATGTAGGGTATATTGTGTTTCGGATATTTGTCTAGCAGTTTACTAATCATGATGTTTTCGGATAGATAAAGCTGGTTTTGACCAACTTTCCTACGACATTGTTATGATAATATCATCTACAATAATAATTATAATAAAATAATCTCATTTGAGTTAATATTGTGTAGTCGGGCTTGAAAGATGTGACTGCCTGAGGTAAAATTTATAGCCGACAAAATTTGCACTCTCATTTCCGTGTATAAACACACAGTGCTAAATTTCTGGCCATTTTTGAAGGAGAAAATATGTGTTACATATCGTTAGGTACATACATCACACAGGTATAATTATTTTGTTAATATAACTGTTGATGACATTGATATAAAAACCAGCCACAGGGAAATATATTAACTGGAAATATAAGGATTGTTTAAATATAACTATTCGATATCTGTCTATATTTCAATACCCGGTTAAGGCAATGGAGAACTTGGAGAGGGGAATTAACAGGAGATAACTGATAACTGACATCCATTAAAACAAATTGCACATGGAACGAGAACATTCTACCCCAGTGAGAGAAATAAAGGGTTCGATTCGACATTCCAAACGCCTGAAGAAGGTCGGAGAGTACAACGGCCGAAACGTTGTAATAAATATGGCGACAAAGATGAGGACAATAGTCCGAATAATGTAAATAGTATAACTAATCAAATACAAATAGTATCAATTAAAACGTAAGCTGCTACCATTAACAAAATAACATCGATCACTTGCTGTTAGAAATGATAGATTAATAGTAATATAAGAAACTAAAAACAATCTTAATGTGTTTAATGTCGTTGGAACCATAAAATTATGCGTGGTTAGTCTACGGGTAATACTGGTACCATGTAACCAATTACTACCGGTTGCGTGGTTGGTACATCGCGACTAAACCGGTTGCCCCACAAGGAAAGTCTGGTGAGGAGGATGTCCACACACAAAGCAGGATTAAAAGCAAGAACTGGGAAACGTTGAATGAAACTATATAGGATGGGTTTCGCCAGGTCAACTTTCCCAAAACTCTTAATCCAGATATGTGGAAGGGACCGGTCAAGGGCTCAGTTTCCCAGCGACCCTACGACCCCAGTTGTTCATGTTGAAAAGATTACCATCATCGCGTAAAAGATGTTTCTGGACTATCTGCAATTTTTAAAGTCAAATTGAAATTTTATATCTAAGAGACATATGTCTTTCTAGTTCACATACACACACACGAGCACGAACAGCAAAGACATGCACACACATACACGCGCATATATATATATATATATATATATATATATATATATATATATATATATATATATATATATATATTCAAAAATTATAACATAAATATGATATAACATTACTATAAAAATAGCCGTTTTGTTTCAGTACTTATGATGTCTTATCAAGTGAAGGTGTTGAATGTTGAATAAAGAGTTTTAAAAGATTCAAATCAACCAAACACCCCCCGATAGCGGAAACGCTGTTACATAAGCTACAATGATAAATCAAAATACAAACTATATGAAAATTCCAATTCACTTGACAACGAACCTTAGTTATAATTATTAATGCCTGAATGTTAAGGTTAGAAAAAATTAATTTTAAATTTTAAATTCGATTATAAAATTGAAAATAAAAATTACCAATTTTAAATTTAACCTATATTAAGTTTAAAATATTATGAAATTATTTAAAGAAGTAGCTGAGGAAAAAATACATATATTTTATTATTTAATTTGTTTTAATCGAAAAGCAATAATTTCAGTTAGAGTAAAAGATAATCTAACGAGGTTCAAATATTGTAACTATATATATATATATATATATATATATATATATATATATATATATATATGATGGACTTTCCCGACGTATTGTTTATAGTGGTGTTTGCGCAGAACCAGCCACACTTTTTGAAGGGGCGAATACGGAGACCTCATGCACTAGTTGCCACAACTTCCCCAAACGACCCTCCTCATATTTTGAATTCATAGTTGTCCATCTCCTAGACCAGTTGCCATCCAAGACTATAGAACCCAGTCTGACCATTGCTAGAGGGAGAAGGGGATTCATACCTTTCCCAAGGGTATTAGTACGTAAGTGTATGTAATGGATTTGTCTGGAATTCGAACTCGGCTCTCCGATTCCTCAACTCGAGCAGCTATCCACTACTCCATGTCAAAACAAAAGGTCAATACATCACTAGGCTGAAATTACAAATTGGTTTAAATCATCCGGTCTAATGAGGCAGATGTCTGTCTGACATAAATGATTACCAAACTCTTTAATGATGTATTGATCTTTTCCTTTGATGTATATCATATTGCTTTGTATTTTGATAAGTTGAGCTTTCTTCAAGGATCTATCTTTTTAATATTTTATATTAAAAAGACCTATTTGGATTATCCTTACCGCTTACGGGTTCTATATATATATATATATATATATATATATAAAAGTGAACATAGAAGTCAACACTTAGAGGCGACAGTCTGTTTCATGCTATATGCAATCGTCAGGCCACGTGTGCTGTTATTTTTCTCGGCTATTTATATATATACGGGTTAGTGGTGCATTGTGGGTATTCTATTATGGCGGTTATTTTTTTTACCGGAAGTCGCTTTGTTCATTTATTTGGGTCAAGTTATATTGCTCGTTTTTATTTATTTTTTTTTTATTTTATTTTATTTATTTTTTTTTTTTTGTTTCTTATTTTATTTATTTATTTATTAACGTAGTAAAAATTTGTTTATATCACGTATTTAACAGTTTTGTTTTGGTTTGAGAATTTAATTAAAGCTATTTGTTCAATTTTTGGGGTTGGTTGTTGTAGTTCATTCTAACTATTATTTTTTTGGCGGGAACAGTTTTTTAATTTGGGATTGGTTTGCCTATTTATTTACTTGGATGAATTTAGGTCAATTTATTTTTATATTTTCTCTTTTTGGTTTTCGGTTTTTAAGCAACATAGTACTTATTTATTTATTTTATTTATTTATTTATTTACTTTTTTTTTATTTTTTTTTTATTTTTATTTATTTTTTTTATTATTATTGTATTTGTTTTTATTTTATTTTTTCCGTTTTTCATTTTTAGGTTACGTAGTAAAAATTTATTTTCATGCCTGCATTTTGAGATGAGCTCGGATCTTTTATTTAATAATTTATTTTGGTCGGGGAAAGTAATGATAGCTATTTTTTCCTCCAAGCAAAGTTTGCAAGTTTTTTGATTGGTTGTTGTAGTATTGATGACTTTTTCCTTATCTTCCAAGATATTTTTTTGTGATGTGCGTTTTTGTTTTTATTTCCCAGATATACTTAGAAAGCATAGTACTGTTCGCATATTTACTATTTGTGAACGATGTTTTTTGTGTATAATTTCTTTGCTTCCAGGGTCCTTCAGTTACTCCTATGTATTTTTTTTTCTTCGTTATCTGGTGATTTTATCGTGGCTTGGTATATTACGTTGTTTTGTAGACAATTTCCGTTTAAGGGACATTCGTTCTTTATTCTGCAGTTGCACGTGGGTTTAATTTGTTCGTGTAGTTTGTTGATAATTTTCCTATTGTGCTTTTTTTTTATTATTTGTGCCATGCTCCCGGTGCAGCTGTAGCTGATTTTTACTGTATTTTTTGTTGAATATCTTGTGTAAGGTGCTTGATTCTGGGAAGTGTTTGTGTAAGAGTTTGAAGAATATTTTTCCTACGTTTGTTTTTACGTTCTTGCTGTACGGTGGGTTGAACCATATGATATTTCTTCTCCTGTTGGTCTTTTTTGTATTCTGTGGTGAGTATGTGAGTATTGCTGGGAATCCGCTATCTTTTAGGGCCGTTTCATAGTCTTTTTTAGCTTTGTTAAATAGGGATTCATTGGAGGAATTGTCGGAGAGCCTGCGGTTAATCGATTTTGGTATCTGTTTGATTATAGAAGGCGGATGGTTGGAAGATGTGTGTATGTAGAGTGGTTTATCGTTAGGTTTTCTGTATGGTTTATATGTGCCTTCTCTTAGGTTTGAAGGTCACATCTAGGAAATCTACTTCGTTTAGGTTAGTTTTTATATCTATGTCGAATCCGTTATTTTTAAAAATCTTTATTATTGCTTTTCTAGTTTTGTCTGTGTTTTGTTTGTTACAGTTTCTTAAGATTATGAGGCCGTCGTCCCTGTAGAGTCCTGTGTCATTTTTATCTATTATTTTGCTCAGTTCGTGTAGTAAGTAAATGCCTATGATTTCGCATGCCTCTGCACCGTCAAAGCTTCCCATTGTAGTGTCAAATATCCCATCTTTCTTTATCCATGCTTCTTCATTGTGGAATAATAATGATTTACGGGAGTGCTTAATGATGTTGATTTCGCTTGGTTTTATTATTATTTGTTCCTGAGCTAAGTCGATGGCCTTATCTAGCATACGTTCTGTTATAGATGGGTAAAAATTCTTTTATGTCTAATTGTAGGAATTGGCAATTTTGTTTGTTATTTATGTTGTGGAACCAGTCAATAGTTGTTTTCGTATTTTTCCACTGGTTTACTCCTAATTTCTTCCTAAGTTCAGAATTAATTCTTTCTAGTATTGTTTTACTTATTTTACCTAGTTCGCTTTTGGCTGGGTTTATGAGTCTGCATGCAGGATTAGTTTTGAAATTTTCTTTATGGTCTTTTTAGTGTGATAAAGGCTCGTGCCTTGCTAATACAATTTATTCGGTCATCCAGGTCTAATTTTTGGGCGATTGTTTTAGCTTCCTTATTGATATCGTGTTCTGTTGTTTGGGGTGCCTTTTGTATGTTTTGGTTATGTTGTTCTTGAGTAATTTATTGTGTGTAGGAGGGCTTAGTTTGTATAAATTTCTCGTTTTGTCAGCAGCGATAAATACACTTGCTGAATTGTTTATTTTAGTTATATCTGCTTTTAGTTTTTTTGGAATGCATCTTTTTTTTTTTATGGAATTTTATGTTTCTAACTAGGTCAGTTAAGTCTTTCTCGAAATCGTCTAATTCTTTTTGTTGTGGGGGGCATTTTTTTGTTTTGAAGCCGTATTTTTCCTTCTTAAGTGTGTTATTGTGAAGGTCCTGATTTAAAAAGTGGACTTTCCATCTCATTCTTTTTAGGAAACTTTCTATTTTTCAATTAATTTTAGTTTTATATATAGGATGGGATGGGATGGGTATGTTTTTAGGGAGTAGTCAGAGGTTAAATTTTTCCATGTCCATACTGTGTTATAAATGTAGCGAGAGTGCTCTACTGTTTACCAGGAGCTGAATATAAAAATGCAGGCATGAAAATAAATTTTTACTACGTAACCTAAAAAATGAAAAACGGAAAAAATAAAATAAAAACAAATACAATAATAATAAAAAAAAATAAATAAAAATAAAAAAAAATTAAAAAAAAAGTAAATAAATAAATAAATAAAATAAATAAATAAGTACTATGTTGCTTAAAAACCGAAAACCAAAAAGAGAAAATATAAAAATAAATTGACCTAAATTCACCCAAGTAAATAAATAGGCAAACCAATCCCAAATTAAAAAACTGTTCCCGCCAAAAAAATAATAGTTAGAATGAACTACAACAACCAACCCCAAAATTGAACAAATAGCTTTAATTAAATTCTCAAACCAAAACAAAACTGTTAAATACGTGATATAAACAAATTTTTACTACGTTAATAAATAAATAAATAAAATAAGAAACAAAAAAAATAAATAAATAAATAAATAAATAAATAAAATAAAATAAAAAAATAAATAAAAACGAGCAATATAACTTGACCCAAATAAATGAACAAAGCGACTTCCGGTAAAAATAACCGCCATAATAGAATACCCACAATGCACCACTAACCCGTATATATATAAATAGCTGAGAAAATAACAGCACACGTGGCCTGACGATTGCATATAGCATGAAACAGACTGTCGCCTCTAAGTGTTGACTTCTATGTTCACTTTTATATTTACACACGCTCTATCTCTGATATTGAGCACTTTATCCCATAAATATAGCACACCTTAAGACTATATTTTTTTATATATATATATATATATATATATATATATATATATATATATATATATATATATATATATATATATATATATATATATATATACAACTCTATATATATAATATATATATACAACTCTGATTGAAAAACCAGTTTTGTACTGATTTTACAACGAATAAAAGCGATTTATTTATATATATATATATATATATATATATATATATATATATATATATATATATATATATATATATATATAAATGATTTATATATATATATATATATATAATGAATCCTCACAACGTTATATATGTAAAAATCAATGAACAAACTTGCTAAAACACTGTATTAAAATCATAGATTAATTGTGGTTTCTCTAATAAGTCGCTTTTTATTCGTTGTAACAGTACAACTGGTTTTTCAATCAGAGTTGTCCTTCTCCTAGACTGGTTGCCAAACAAAGCTAGAGAATCCAGTATGCCCTGATCTAACCAGTACCTTGTCGGGAAGAGGTGGGTTCATACTTTTTCAGGCGTATTGCAAAAGCAAATGGCCTCCGCTTGAATTCGAACTCCGTACACGATTTCCACTTTTTGAGTTGATAATTCAGCTGCGCAAAAATAAAAATAAAAACATTGTTGACAAGATGCGAAAAAATGGGTCTCGATAAACGGCATTATCGGCATTGGGGGGGGCAAGAATAAACTGAATTGTTTGTTGTTTCTACTCTTGAACAAGCCGCATCAAGCTAACCGAAGGAAGGGGATATGAGATTAATGCCAACTATCTTCGAGGACCCAGTTTGAAACTGATTGTCAGTGAAAACTGAAGGTGCGTGAAGCCAAAAGCGGAGGTAGAATTATAAGGGTCCTTGTAATGAAAACTACTTTTCATCCCAGCACGACAGTCAAAGGAACAAGAGATGCGTCAATGTGGTTCAGAATCAATTTATCGAAATTCATCTTTCAGATGTAATATGGATGGGCGAGAAAGTCCTGTGTCACGTCAAATTTTCAATTATTTTTCGGATGCAAAATACGAAGTACTGTCCCAGCTAGATAATCTGTGGCCCCTAAAACGGACCATTTCGAGAAATTTCCAGTGAGGTCGGAGGTCAGAAGTCAGTATAGTTAACATTTTTTTTATTCTGTAAAAAAATATCCAGTCCATTACATTCACTTACGTGCTATGAATCCTCTTCTTCCCCCCGCAGTTACGGGTAAATAGCAGGACAGAAGTTGGACGGAATCTGATCTACCGCAGAAAGAAATGTCAACCTACTGCGGGGGAAAAAATCTGGCTCGTCAGTCATGTATCGAAAGTTATATCATCGCCTAAGCTTGTATCAGGCATGGCATATAACTGACTGAGTCAGAAATAATTACAATTTTTTTATCACCTTTATTCTTTTTTAAAAAAAAGTACAATTAAATGTTATTCAGTTATATATATTTACCAATCTTGGTATCACTTTTTCATTAGAAAAAGTTTTCCCATGAAATATTTTGCAGCGAGATGTGGTTATGCCGGGTGAGATAGAGAAGGCGAATTGAGTTCCACTTTTCTTTCTTGCCTTATTTTTGTTGTATTCAGGCTTGTTTTATCAGCGTGGAGAATTAGATTTTTCCTTAAATACACTGTTTACGTTTCTATTTGCTGTTTATCACGGTCACAAAGCTGCCAAAATTTCTCGAGACATTTATGCTGTGTACGGAGATGACTTCATCACCGACAGAATAATATGCTTCAAAACAACCAAGCAGTCAATATTAATCTGTTTGCTGAACAAATCAACAGGTTCAGAAGTAATTCAGCTGAAAAACCTGACAGACGATAGAGTGTGATTACTTGACATGGCAATAATCGATCCGCCACGTCGCTAACATAACCAGACATGCAATTAAAGCGCTTGGTTAAGAAATTCTGCCACACCCACAACATTCTCCTGATTTAAACCTATTTAGACAACCTTTTTCGATCGCTTTCTAATATTTTGGTTAAACAACGATAAGGACCTTAAAACGTGATTTGGTGAATTGTTCAGGTCAAAACCTAGTGTTTTCTGTCATCAAGGCATTGGACAGTTAGTCGATCGTTGGCACGAGGTCGTAAACAATGAAGGGAATTACATCATTAAATGATTCATCAGAATTCTTAATTAATGATAAGTGTTAAAATTAATTATAAAAAAACGAACGAATTTATGCAAATAATACTACGTACCTGAGAGAAACATTTTTTGCCTACCATCAGCATGGCGGACATTCTAATCTCTGAGTGTCTCCTTATAACTTATCGGTCTAATGTTTTCCGCTGACATGAAATGGAAAGATTTTATTGAATCAATTGTTAGGTCTGCTGCCAGGAAAGTTGGTTCACTGCGTTGTGCTAGAAAACTTTTCTTGTCGGCATCCATCTTTCGCATTTATAAGTCTTCTATTCATCCTTACTTTGAATTTAGCTATCACATCTTGTTGGTGCATTTGTGACGTATTTAGAGATTGTTGACAAATTGCAAGAAAGAATCTGCAATGTTATTAATCTTGACCAGACATCTCGGCTTCAATCATTTTCCAGCCGGCTTAACGTAGCTTCCTAGTGCATCCTCTCTAAATATTTTCATGATAATTCTTTTGATGAGCTTCCCTCTTTGCTTCGTAGACTTTATAAATTCAAGTGTACTACTACGTCGATGGCAATGTCTTATCATACAGTTCAAATGGCTACATATAACCGTAAGTTCTGTGCTAACATTTTCTTCTCTCACACTTCTCGCTTGTGGAATTCTGTTACTTTCCTGTCAACTATAAGCTTAAAACTTAAATGCAATTTCAATCGTTATCTATCTCCTGAAAATCTGTTCTTTTATTGTCCTTTCTCCTTAATAAGGTTTTCTCTTTCTCATATTCTATTATACTCAGTAAAGCCTTGGTGACTTTATTGCCTTGGTTAGATTAGAATGATTAAAAATGTAGGAATAAATTAACCAAAGAACCTGATGTCATAGTAAATATATAAAGCAATTTTTTTTAAATTTCGGTAGAACAAAAAATAAGGATAGTTATACCGGGTGTAACAGGAAAATTATTCAATTTTAGATTAAGCTTTGAACCCTTGTATCTTAGAAATGATTAAAGATATCTTACTGGAGCTGTCCAAGGTTTTTATAACTCTATTCGACTCTACTTTGAACAATTAGAATGTATTTAGCTTTAAGTTGAAATGATGATCCCTCTTGCTGTTGTAACCTTCTAATCCAGTTTTCCTCTCTAAACTCATTCGCCATACTCTTGATAGTTCATGAATGGACTTTGAAGTTGAAAACCAGGGTATGAATGTTGGTACCATTACTGAAAACGTGAATAATCTTTTTTCTCTCACCATTGCTCAGTTGGTAGTAGTAGTAGTAATTTTAACCTGTTCGCTTTCTAGCAGTTTTTCAGGGATTTTTTATGACAGATGGTGTCAAGATGTCTAAACACCTTATCTGAAAATCTGACAAAAAATAAACTCAATTAGTTTAGTGTTTTTTTTAGACATTAAACATTTTGAGGGATGTTCAATTATCTCATGCCGTTATAAGATCTGGACAATTTTACTCTTAAAATGACCCAGTATAATGTCAAAGATCTTAGATGAATATACAAAACAACAACAGCAATAATAATAATAATAATAAAATTAAAGGTAATATATTCAGATACCCTGTTGATCAAATATATATTTCTGGGATCTCTCTATTTTGAATTTATTTATAAATAGAAACTTATAATGAACTTATTTTATGCATAATAAGATGCGACATCACACCAAAACAGTTATTATCAATATTTTGCTAATGATAGATTTAATAAGTTGAAATGCACACGGTTAGTTCGTTGACTTTGTTTAGAGGTATATCAACATCTCTATGAGTTACTTAATGCTAAAATCAGTATAATTTGAACACTAGTTAAGGCTTCAAATGAATATCTTTTGAACGTCTTCAACTAAGGATAAACTATATAAAATATATATATTCTTGGTCATTTTTTAAAAAGAAAAATGTATTTTTATACTCTCATAGTATTTTGTTTGGGGGCTCTCTCTATTTCCCTAGTGCTGGAACCCCTAACAGGTGCTACCACCCAGACAGGGCGGACCTGGCAACAACAGCAATTAAGAGGTGGTTACACGCGCCTCAATCTCCCGATCAGAAATTGCCTACGGTGCATTAATGATGAAAGAAGACTTTGACACTCAGAGAACTAATTGAAGGCAATAAGTACAGAGAGAAACATCTGTGTAACCTACGTTACGAGCTTGTGTAAATGTTGTGGTTACCGAGTTGAAACCCGGTACCAATAAATAACAAACGCCTGGAATGAATATAGGAAAATAATATATTAACGTAATAATACAAACTGGTAAAGCAGGTTAGTAGTTCCAGGAATACGGGTTAGTAGCAAAATATATATACAGTCTTTGGTATTGAAGTATCGCTGTATGACTTCTTACTGAATCTACGTGCTCACTAACTGTGACTCCTACAACGCTGTTACCTCACCCTCACACTTCCGGTTACCTACAACCTTTTACTCTGTCACTCTGGAGTTGACTCTTCGGTATTGCTCGCTATTTATCAACCCACCCACAAGGATTGAATATGGCACAAGGCCGGTTTAATGTGGGTATCCCCGAGCCCGTAGGCTCGGCCAAAAATATAGCCTTTTTAGAACCGCCTTGACGGATTCAGGCCCTGTCTACCTCCCCAAACGAAACCTTGCCCTTCGGCAAACCTTCGTCCGATATCCTCTCTGCTAATGCAGAGAGTTTGACAGTCGTCGCTTACAGTCAAAGACTGTATCACAACAGCTAGACTCGGAGGTCTTGCTATATTTATTTGCATTAAAAAAATACAAAATGTGGCACAAGGCCGAAAAGGGGGATGGGGAATGACGGTCTTCATCTGTCTTAAATCTAAACTTAGCTAACATGCCAACAATAATCCAATCACCAAAACAACACATTCACTCCTACCTTTCTTACTACGTCCACCATAATACCTCAGTTTCTCTATGAAGTCCTAACTAGTCCCCTTATTTACAGATATTGTTCATGGGGGGAGGGTCATAAAATAACAACTTTTAAAATCCCCAAATGAATATTTACAAAGTGAATTAAATATATACAATAAACTGAACAAAATTGAGTTAGTAATAAAACCCCCCACAAACTATGAATGTGGCAGAAATATCAGTTAACCGGCCGAAATCGATGCGGGACTAAGAAAATAAAGACACATTCAAACCAAACAAGCGTTCACACGAACACTCACTCATTCATACACAACAACAAACGAAAAAACACACACACGAAACGAAAGGCGCCCCACATCCACCAGAAAACTGACATCACTAACCACCTAACGAGGAGGGGATGGGGAATTAAACAAAAAAGAAAAAAAATAGGGACAGAAATAAAAGGGACCAATGAGCTTACATACCCTAGCTAAGTTAACCGGAAAAAAGAAGGAAAACTAAAATTTCAAAAACGAAAACCTAGTCTAGCCTAATATCTGGCTGGGTTGCCTACGTTCAACCCTGTTAGGACAAAATTCTGTACCTAACCGACATCCAAATGCCACTCTAGGTCAGCCCCTTTCACTCTACACATTCGCGCAAGATTCACCCACCTTTTGCCGAATTCTGATGCTGGGAGCGATATTTATTCTGTTTAAAATACAGAAATGTGGCACAAGGCCGAAAAGGGGATTGGAGAAAGGACGGTCTTCTTCTGTCTTAACTATAACTTAGCTAGCCGCAAGCACTGACCCAAACGTACGAAACAATATTCCTTACACCAAAACAACACATTCATTCGTACCTTTCTTACTACAGCCACCATAATACCTCTTTGTCTCTATGAAAATACTAACTAGTCCCCATATTTACAATTCGTGGTCTGTGGGGGGAAGGGAATAAAACAACAATTTTAAAAATTAACCCCAATGAGTATTTACAATATGCATATAAAAAACTATTTACAAGAAACTAAAGAAAATAAGATTAGTAATAAAAACCCCCACAATTTCCTAAATGTGACAGAAACATCACTTCACTGGCCGAAATCAATGCGGGACTATAATAGTATACACCATTCATTCATCCCAATCACTCACACTGACATGCACTCATTCAGACACAACAACAAATACGAAAAGAATCACTCACACGAAAACGAAAGGCGCCCCGCATCCACCAGCGAACTGACGTCACTGACCACCTAACGAGGGAGGGGATGGGGAATTAAACAAAAGTAAAAAATAGGGACAGAAATAAAAGGGACCAATGAGCTTACATACCCTAGCTAAGTTAACCGGAAAAAAAAGAAGGAAAACTAAAATTTCAAAAACGAAAACCTAGTCTAGCCTAATATCTGGCTGGGTTGCCTACGTTCAACCCTGTTAGGACAAAATTCTGTACCTAACCGACATCCAAATGCCACTCTAGGTCAGCCCCTTTCACTCTACACATTCGCGCAAGATTCACCCACCTTTGCCGAATTCTGATGCTGGGGAGCCACCGCCTTTCCGTCCTAATCTTGACTTTAAGCAGATGCTTAAAGTACAAGATCAGTTGGGAAGAGGTGAACTTCTCGCCTTCATAGAATCCCTTCTGTCGCGTCGTCCAAATCACGACTCGCATAAACCCTAGTAAGCAACAGAACACATAGTGTTCAGCCTTCGTCAATTGCGATACCACATTGCTACAAACAGAACTGGCTTCCAGGACAAAAAAACTTTCCCTGCAGCATGCGAACCATGAGGCCTTCAACGAACTTGCATTAACGGCACTACCGCCTCGCACTGAAAAAAGGCGTGACCAATGGTCCCGACATTCCCAGTACAGCGACGACAGTTTGGATATTTCTCCAAGCCTGCTGAACAAAGTCTTTTGCCGACCCAGAGGGCCCCACGAATCATCAGCCAGGTGAGTGATGCCTCATCGTTATTGAGACATTTCAGCCCATATCGCGAGCCTCCTGCTTCGTAAGACCGAGCTCGTCGATCAGACCATCTTGAACGGACCCCCTAACTAACACTTGATATAATGCCTTACGAGACAACGCTTGGGCGTCAGAGAGGCCATCCGACGTCCGCAAGAGGAGTTTCAAAGCACGACGACATTCACGGTAGAAGGAGCACTCGCCACGAGGAGTACGACCGGCCTCCTCCACGCACGAGTGCACACTTCTCAGGGATGGGAAATGTTTTCGGACATCTTCTTTCCAAAAGGTGCCCACCTCATCAAACCGCGACACATTCGGTCTAGAAAGGTAATGCGTAGCATATATTGACGAATCTCAATGCTAGGCATACCCAGACCGCCCTCAGAGGGATGAAGGCAACAGATCTCGCGAGATGCCATATGGGCCTTGCCTCTCCACAAGAAAAGAACAAGGCCTTGACTAATGACATTAGTCGGGCATACAGGAGTGGAAGCACAGGAGGATCGGATAGATGTGTGAACCACAAACTTCCGCCCTTCCCTTCAGGGAAAGTCCCCTCCGAGACCACAGACTAGCCGCGGCCTCGGCCCGCCCTTGTACCTCCGACCAATTCATTTCCAACTGGAGATCAGGACCGAACCAGACGCCGAGTATCTTGATCGGCCCATCCGTCCAGAGGAAAGGTCCGGGAAGAAAAACTCCTTCCACGCACCCAACCGCAAGCCCATACAGACTTATCGCGGTTGATCTTGGCCCCTGTCACCATCTCATACCCACTGATCTGCTTACTGACTTCGTTAATCTCGGCTCTGCTCGACACAAGAACCGAACCGTCGTCAGCATAGGCAGAATACCTGGCCGAGGTGGAAGCACCAGGCAGCGAAATACCGCGTAGGACCGGATTCGCCTTTAACTTGCGAAGGAAAGGCTCCAACGCAAGAACGTAAAGCAGAGGCGATAGCGGACAACCTTGACGAATGGTGAGACAATACGAAAGGCTTCGATCTTACCCCATTCACTTCCACCAGCGCACCGGGGTCGCATACAAGAGTCGGATCCAGGAGCGAAAGTCGGCTCCGAAACCGGCCGCCGAAAGGACAGCCTCCAGAAATCGATGGTCAACCCTATCGAAGGCCTTGGACTGATCTAAATTGATCAGCGCGGCTTCACTGTCGACTTGTTCTAAGATCAAGCGTACCATATGAAGGTTATCCTGAATAGTCCTGCCCTTCACAGCACAAGTCTGTTCAGGGCCAATCAGACTAGACAGGACAAGCTGCAAACGGTTGGCTAAGATCTTCGCCAAAATCTTTAAGTCAGTGTTTAACATCGTTAAAGGGCGAAAGTTCCCTAACCCATCCCCACCGTCCTTGTCCTTACGCAGAAACTTGATGACACCCCTGGTGAAGCGTTGAGGTAAAGACCTCTGCCTCATGCAGTGGTTGTACATCAGTCCCAGCAAAGGAACAAAAACGTGCGACAACCTCAAGTAAACTTCGTAGGGAAGACCATCTAATCCCGGAGACTTATCCAGGCCAACCTGCTTCAGCGCTTCCCAGATTTCCGACTCTGTTATGGGACCCCCGCACCTAGCCACTTCAGCTGCCGAGAGGCAGGGAAAGTCAGCTAAATAGGCGTCGAACTGAGCAGAGCTCTGACCGGGCTCCCTGGTGAAAAGCTCCTGAAAGTAATCTCGAAAGACCTCACATATGCCCGCGTTTGTAGTCACGGTCCGCTTATCCGGTAATGTGATGCACGCTATATGTCGCCTGGCCGCCTTTCGATTTTCCTCTACACGCAGTTCAGCGGCCATATTCGTTGCCTCAGAAGACATTCTTTTTAACCTAGCCCTAACTACCAGAGCTTGATCCTTCTTGATAAGCAAGGAGGCCAACTCTGCCTTAGCTACGACTATGTCCCCACTAACACGGGATTTCACGGCCCGATCAACTTTTTCTTCTAAAGCCGTTTGCGCCGCTAACTTATCTAAATTGAGCCGACGACTAAAATCGGCAGCAAACGTTCGAATCTTAGATTTTAAATTGCCCCACCAGGCATTTCCCACAACCGCTCCCGTCAATTCCCTCTGGATCGTTAGTAGCAGCTGGTCCCGGAAACCCTGATCACTGAAAAGCGAACAGTTCAATTTCCAGTAACCAGCCAATCTAACCTTAGGCTTATCTAAGTTTACACGGACCCGGACAAGCCTATGATCCGTATAAACTATATAATGGAAACTTGGACACCGTAAGAGCCCTACATCGACTCTCCTAACTAAGACTCGGTCCAGGTAGCTCGCACGCGAGCCAGGATCCGAGTTGCCACTAGTTGTCCAAGTCCATACTACCTCCCGAGGGTGTTCATTCCGGAACTTATCGACGAGATCAAACCCATCGATAAAGTCCCGAAATGGTTTCACATCCGGGTTGTTAGTACCTTTTTTGTGCCCTATACGATCTATATCGGGGTCAAGGAACTCGGAGGTACTGCTCACTCGGGTCTTCAGGTAGCCGTAGTATATGTATATACTGGGTGAGTCCATTTGTATAAAAAGGGGTGGGCCCCTCAACAGTAAATTAATGGCAAAAGAGAGAGGATAACGTTTTGAAGAGAAATGACATATGAATCAAGAATCAACTGGAAATTTTACCAGAATGCGTCGGTTAATATCAAATTCATTGTTAAAATAATGCTGGCATCACAAAATCCGATATACTGGAAATAATCGAATTCTCAATGGACACTTGTTATATCTTTTCTGGGTCGTGTTTTTCCTAACTCAATTAACATTGCTTCGAACATTCAATTAAAAAGGAAGTGGGGCAATCATTTCATCTTTTCTGACGAATGGAATAAAAATGTGAGCATAATCGAATTTGAAATTCCGTTTACCATCTCCGTATTGTCGTTTGAAGAGACATTGTTCCCAACGTTGTCTTACTCAAAAGCTAGAAAAACGAATTAACAGCAGAAAAGCATTTTTAATTTAGAAACACTGAAAATTCTACATTTAAAATCTACTTTTAAAATATTTCCATTTAATCTGGCGTTACCTTCATCCTCAACTATTTGAATGTCTGAACACATCAATACTGTCGTCTTCTTCTTCTTCTTCTTCTTCTTCTTCTTCTTCTTCTTCTTCTTCTTCTTCTTCTTCTTCTTCTTCTTCTTCTTCTTCTTCTTCTTCTTCTTCTTCTTCTTCTTCTTCTTCTTCTTCTTCTTCTTCTTCTTCTTCTTCTTCTTCTTCTTCTTCTTCTTCTTCTTCTTCTTCTTCTTCTTCTTCTTCTTCTTCTTCTTCTTCTTCTTCTTCTTCTTCTTCTTCTTCTTCTTCTTCTTCTTCTTCTTCTTCTTCTTCTTCTTCTTCTTCTTCTTCTTCTTCTTCTTCTTCTTCTTCTTCTTCTTCTTCTTCTTCTTCTTCTTCTTCTTCTTCTTCTTCTTCTTCTTCTTCTTCTTCTTCTTCTTCTTCTTCTTCTTCTTCTTCTTCTTCTTCTTCTTCTTCTTCTTCTTCTTCTTCTTCTTCTTCTTCTTCTTCTTCTTCTTCTTCTTCTTCTTCTTCTTCTTCTTCTTCTTCTTCTTCTTCTTCTTCTTCTTCTTCTTCTTCTTCTTCTTCTTCTTCTTCTTCTTCTTCTTCTTCTTCTTCTTCTTCTTCTTCTTCTTCGAGAATGAAAATGGAGAGCCGATTTCAGATTACACGGAATACTTGGACTCGTATGTGGAAAAATCACTGTTCTTCTTAAAAATTCTTAATGAAATATTCATGCGCAAAAAGAATTATTCTTATAATATAAATTATGTTTCGGCTTTAAATAATCTACAAAGGTTTGAAAAGCAGTAGAATTAAAACAATCTTCACAGTGTGTATTAATCAGGGGGCGTTCCATTGTAGATTTCCCGTCAAGTGTACATTTTATATCTAACCTTGTATATTTAATAACAAATGTTGCTGATTTTCCATCAATTGTAGATTTTGTATTAATAGTGTAGATTTCAAAATAAATGTCATTGATTTTATATCAATTGTTGTATATTTTGCATTAAATATTGTAGATTTCACAATAAATGTTGTTGATTTTATATCAATTGTTGTAGATTTTGCATTAAATATTGTAGATTTCACAATAAATGTCGTTGGGTTAACATCAAACGTTTTTGAATTTACATCGAACTTTGTAGATTTTGTATTATTTTAAATGTCACATTCAATGTTATAGATTTCACATCAAATGTAGACATTGCTTGAAAATTTAGTAGATTTCCCATTCAAAGTAAATTTCGCATGAAATATTATAGATTTTGCATTCGGCGTTGGCATTTTTGAAAAAAATGTTTCTATATGAAGTTGTGAATCGACACCATTCTATCAGACACGTTCCAAATAGCTCGTCAACAAAGCTCTCAAGAAGATGAAAGATTGACACCCTAAGTAAATAAGCTAATGTTGAATAATACCTTTTTTGTTTATTTCTATTCGCAAAATCGAAGCGTGGAGGTTAGCATTCATCTTTTAACGTTTATGTAAAACATGGAATTTCGCAGTTTTGACACATGGAAGCTTGTCCACGGAGATGAAGGAGTTTGCAGAACAGAAGAGAAAACGAACTTTTTCTCAAATGCAAATCGCGCCATGATGCTGACAATAAAGATAAAAACATTGATAATGACGAATCCTACAAGAAGAAAATATTATCTGTTGTTGCCGGCGACATTGCGGCTAAACAATACCGAGATTATGCACAACTGTCATGTCGAATAGAAAAAAAAATCTTCTTCACATCGTACCGAAAAAGAAAACCGAAAAGTCTCAAGTAATATTCCAACGTAATAATTGAAATACATACAGAGATCGTCTTCCGTGTGTTCAGTTACGAAAGAAAAGCTGGTGTAATAAAAGAATGAATGGATTTTGACCCGATTCTTTGAGAAGAAATTTTCTACTCGTACACGACAAACATCGTAACTGTTCAATATTTGCATGAATCAAATAAACTTAACCTTTTCTTAAAATTTTGTTAATTATATAATTCAAGTGCTATTTATCGACTATAAAGAAAGGGTGATTTCGCTTGATTCGATAAAATACTCAAGTAAATTATATATTTTATAAATTAACAAATCCTGTGTCAGATGGAACCATGAACTTACATTAGTTCAACCGTCTCTGTGAAACTATATGAAGCGCGTTTCTCTGTTTGTATGTATGTGTGTGTCTATGTGTGTCTGTGTGTGTGTGTGTGTGTGTGTGTGTGTGTGTGAGGGGATTCAAATTGGTACATACCACTTCAAGCCAAGACAAGCACGCCGCCATATTCCTGTTCAGTTGGAAATTGTGGCTGTGTTTCCTTCCTTCTTTATGGAAGAGCGCTCATTGCTGGTGAACCGGAAGTCATCCGAGATTGGACAATAAATTGCCAAGAAGCATCGCATGGTTTGTAGTTTTGGAAGATGGAAAAATTTGTAGCTGTCGGAAGGTGCACAAGTCGATACCCGATCAATATCGACTGAGTCACTTCGGAGGGGGATATGATGTTGAAAGACCTGAAATCCCTAATGAAACTCGGCTAGAAACATCACTGATGATGTGTACTAAAGCATCCAATAGATGTATTTTACGAAAAGCAAATAAATTCCTAAAATGGCGGACTGGAGAGGGCGTCAGCTTACCCGATGGCAAGTTGACACCTAATGATGTGGGGCCCCTTATACCAAATATAACTACAACAAACAAATTCAGAGAACTGCTTATGTAATAAAAAAAACAAGATAAACTTTATAAAGTTATTGCACCCTATCGTTTATTCAAATCTAATGTAGGAGAATGTTTTCAAAGTTAAGGAACATAAAGACTAAAGATAAAAAAAATTCGTTCTCTGAGGAGCATTTGGTATCCATTGAAAAGGAATTGTTAGGTGAATTGAACGCAGAAGCAATTATTGGTACATTAACATAATCATCTAGTGAACACAAAATATAATATAATGCACTGCATGCAATGTTCTATTGTGTTTTGAACTATATGTTAATGGGTAAATTGTGCAGTAAACTCTTAAAGAATATCAACCAATTAATTTGATATCTACTGCTAGTAATATGTACTCTGCGCTCTAATAAAGCATGCAATGCATATTCTTTTTTACGCTATTTACATAATTCGGACTGTTGTCCTCATTTTCTAGTCATATTCACGACGTTTCGATCGTTGTACGATCCGGCCTTCTTCAGATGGTATAAGTTGGAATTTCGTGCCATAACTTTTTTCTGGTTATCTCAATTTAAAAACTCTAAGTTTTCGTTTATCTGTGTTGTGGTGAGTTATTGAACTCACAACACTTTGGGTCAAGTCACTGGATTACTTCAACCAACACGTTTATCCACTGTAGCAGGTGGAATCTACTCAGGTGGACGACATAAAGAATTCGATTAGAAATTCCAACTCATACCTTCTGAAGAAGGCCGGAGCGTACAACGACCGAAACGTCGTGAATATTACTAGAAAGATGAAGACAGCAGTCCGAGTAATGGCCGAAACGTCGTGAATATTACAATAACGATAAGGAAAAGCGTCCAAACAATGTAAATAGTGTAAATAGATAGAACAGCTCATCTCAGAAATATAGACAGACACGTTTTTCTTTTACTAAATGAATTTTAACTATACCATTTTTCTACCTGTATTTTTTGAAAACGTTATTTATTCACCATCAAAATTAAATGATAGCATTTTAGTTGTGGGTGGAAATTTTTTGGCAACCAATATTTTTTTACCATGTTCACTAATGAATACTAAGCAATTCGGTAGACATTCAATATAAGATTTGATACAAACATTTTCATTTAAAAAAAAATGTAATTTGTTTCCAACAGAGACAAAATAAAACCGGATGTTTGGTGGTCGTGAGTTGAAATGAAACCGATGATACAATTTCCTGGTGACAGATGACCGATTAAAACACTTTCTCTTATTTTTATGTGTGTGTGTGTGTGTGTGTGTGTGTGTGTGTGTGTGTGTGTGTGTGTGTGTAACAGTTGACAAAACCGCCCGAAAGTATATCATATATATTGTTTCGCTTTGTTCAAATAGGATATGGTCATCAAACTTACCGCTTTATTGGATTTCAGAAAAATAAAAACACAAAAGTAAGATCAGTCGTTTAGAGCAACAAGAAAAGATTCTTAGAAATTCGATTATCCTAGCGTGTTGAAACCTGTACAGATCGTTGCAGCTTTCTTCTAGCGCAGAAAATCTCCATTTCTATCTCTCCCTGTCTCATTCCTCAGTAATTTCTATTTTTCCACACTCATGCACATGCATATCAATTTATATATACATACACACATGTATATATATATATATATATATATATATATATATATATATATATATATATATATATATTATTTATTCGAAGATTATAGCATAAATATGTTATGAAATCACTTATAAGTTATTTTATAACATTTATGTTACAATTTTCAAATTAATAATTATATTTGCCCTATTCTTTATTGAGCACTCTTTTAAGAATAGTAATAGTTGGTTATTTGAATTTATTCCGTATACATCAATCATATACTTGTATATAGATAGATAGATAGATAGATAGATAGATAGATAGATAGATAGATAGATGGTGGTACTCGCTTGGAAAAACCTCGGATAACTCAACATGCAGTAGAACAAACCGGTACCCGACGAAAAATGGGGATTAAAAAAAAAGAATCAAGAACATCAAACCAAGGCGAAAACAATTGTCAAGTGTTTAAGCTCCTAGACTGAAGAAAAAAAAACAAAACGAGTAAAAAGACAACTATGTAAAGTGCTCAATACACTAAGTAGAGAGAGCAAAACCTAAGATATATATATATATATATATATATATATATATATAGAGAGAGAGAGAGAGAGAGAGAGTGAGTGGGGAGAGAGAGAGAGATACATACATTTCGTAACTGTCTAAGTTTCAATTCTCGGTAGTGAATGCGCACTGCAGATGAGTACCAAATCTATGGCAAAACGTTTTCTGGGTTCTGTTGAGTTTTCTTCTAGACTCGATAAATTATATATATATATATATATATATATATATATATATATATATATATATATATATATATATATATATATATATGATAAAATATACTTTTAATGTATGCTGTATTTATGGGTTGAACTATTTCCATATCAGGACAATAGCGTGTGTAAATATGAAAGTAGACATTGAAAAGGTTGGCGGCTTTAATTTTATGCAGTTTTGTTATTTCAATCTCGCCTGAAGACGTCTACATAACTAACGAAGGCGAAACTCCTTGCCAATAAAATGTTAATGTTTTCCTCTTTGTATCATTTCAGCACACACACACACTTAATATCTACACACACACACAAACACACACACAAACACAGACATATATATATATATATATATATATATATATATATATATATGGATAGATTGAGAGAGAGACACATAGCGAGAGAGAAAGAGTGAGAGAATGAGATTCTCACGCATACATATCTATTAATCTATAGATATGTATGTGAGTTTGTAGATAATTGCGGGGAATAAATTTACCCAACTTGAAACAAGTCTTATGTTGACGCTGAAAAATGGCATTTCATTATCCCTACTTTTTATACTCCTGCACATCGCTACAAATCGGAAGTCTTGTCACATACGACGAGATTAATTCCAATATATATATATATATATATATATATATATATGTGTGTGTGTGTGTGTGTGTGTGTGTGTTAAATAAATAAAAGAAACAATAATAGATTTTTTTTTTATTTATTAATCCGACAGATTTTATGATGTTAAACTTTATTTTAAAATAATATCCGTATTTAAGTTGCCGCTCCATTTATTTTTTAAACGCTAAATTTATTTATTCTTGTCTCCGGGCCTGAATATTCAATAGTTCTTCTTTATTTATTCTTGTCTCCAGGCCTGAATATTCAATAGTTCTTCTTTATTTATTCTTGTCTCCGGGCCTGAATATTCAATAGTTCTTCTTTATTTTTCTTGTCTCGGGCCTGAATATTCAATAGTTCTTCTTTATTTATTCTTGTCTCCGGGCCTGAATATTCAATAGTTCTTCTTTATTTATTCTTGTCTCCGGGCCTGAATATTCAATAGTTCTTCTTTATTTATTCTTGTCTCCGGGCCTGAATATTCAATAGTTCTTCTTTATTTATTCTTGTCTCCGGGCCTGAATATTCAATAGTTCTTCTTAAGGTAAAGATTCGCCCTCCGGTAGGGTTCGAAGCTTCGTCCCTCTTTGGAGGTGAAACCGTCATTAAATGTCACGTGCTTTAGATTGACTCGGTCATCAAGGGCCTTACTGAATAGTTAATAATGAGATGCAGATTTCTCTGAGAAGATTTTACGAAAATTATTTTCCCAACAATATATATATATATAAATATAAAAGTGAACATAGAAGTCAACAATTGAAGTTCTTCTGTTTTATATGCAGTCGTCAGGCCTGACGATTCCGGGCCTGAAAATATTCAATAGTTCTTCTATCTCTGATATTAGCACTTTATCCCATAAATATAGCACACCTTAAGACTATATTTTTCTATATATATATATATATATATATATATATATATATATATATATATGTGAAAATGACTGAAGCCGAGTTGTCAGGTCAGGCTCAATAACATTGCTCACCATGAAATTCTTTATAGAGATTGCACGGTGGGAAAATGACTGAAACCGAGATGTCAGGTCAGGATCAATAAAATTTCAAATTCTTCTTTATATTTTATCACGAATCTCTAAATACATAACAGAACCACCAGACAAAATTTGACGCCTATACTGAATGCACGAATGAATGGTAGACTTATAAATATCTGAGAAAGTTTCTGACAAGAAAAATGTGAAGCATAAGACATTGAACAAATGGTTACTTCACCTTCATGCTTTATCAGCTCACAGGGAATATAATTTCCATTCCGGATGACTTGTCAGGTTCCATGCTCCTTACTGGCAAATCAACTTCCTCTCTCAGTATTGACCGACTTTTCTTGTCTTTTGCAGTGGAGTGCTGGTCAGTTTGCAATATGCAGATGTCTGGGTGGAGCTGGTAATTGTATAAACCATCACAATATCTATGGATTACCTCCTCGCTGTCCGTCCACATTTTATCATTCTTATCCTCTACGACGATTGCTCACCGTTGTATGGTCTTAGTGATGGAATTGCGAGTATTGTCGGCATGCCTTGTTATTGCCAGTAAGCAAATCCTTCTCAATGGCTTTGAACTTATTTTGTATCAATCCGCCGGCATTTTTTTTCTCACGTCCCTCGAGTGTTTCTTTGTTCTCAATTCTTTCATCTTGTCCCACAAATCCATGATTTCGTTTTGTGATTTCTTTATCATTTAAAATTCAAGTATATATATATATATATATATATATATATATATATATATATATATATATATATATATATATGTTATTATTCCACCGTGCATTCTCTATAAAAAAATTTCATGGTGTCAATGTTATTGAGCCTGACCTGACATCTCGGCTTCAGTCATTTTCCACCGGGCATTCTCTATAAAGAATTTCATGGTGAGCAATGTTATTGAGCCTGACCTGACATCTCGGCTTCAGTCAGGTCGGACATTCTCTATAAAGAATTTCATGGTGAGCAATGTTATTGAGCCTGACCTGACATCTCGGCTTCAGTCATTTTCCCACCGGGCATTCTCTATAAAGAATTTCATGGTGAGCAATAAAATTGAGCCTGACCTGACATCTCATTTCAGTCATTTTCCCACCGGGCATTCTCTATAAAGAATTTCATGGTGAGCAATAAAATTGAGCCTGACCTGACATCTATCTTCAGTCATTTTCCCACCGGGCATTCTCTACAAAAGAATTTCATGGTGAAATAAAATTGAGCCTGACCTGACATCTCGGCTTCAGTCATTTTCCACCGGGCATTCTCTATAAAGAATTTCATGGTGAGCAATAAAATTGAGCCTGACCTGACATCTAATTTCATTTTTCCCACCGGACATTCTCTATAAAGAATTTCATGGTGAGTTAAAATTCAGCCGGACCTGACATCTCGGCTTCAGTCATTTTCCCACCGGGCATTCTCTATAAAGAATTTCATGGTGAGCAATAAAATTGAGCCTGACCTGACATCTCTGCTTCAGTCATTTTCCCACCGGACATTCTCTATAAAGAATTTCATGGTGAGCAATTTGAGCCTGACCTGACATCTCGGCTTCAGTCATTTTCCCACCGGACATTCTCTATAAAGAATTTCATGGTGAGCAATAAAATTGAGCCTGACCTGACATCTCGGCTTCAGTCATTTTCCCACCGGGCATTCTCTATAAAGAATTTCATGGTGAGCAATAAAATTGAGCCTGACCTGACATCTCGGCTTCAGTCATTTTCCCACCGGACATTCTCTATAAAGAATTTCATGGTGAGCAATGTTATTGAGCCTGACCTGACATCTCGGCTTCAGTCATTTTCCCACCGGACATTCTCTATAAAGAATTTCATGGTGAGCAATGTTATTGAGCCTGACCTGACATCTCGGCTTCAGTCATTTTCCCACCGGACATTCTCTATAAAGAATTTCATGGTGAGCAATGTTATTGAGCCTGACCTGACATCTCGGCTTCAGTCATTTTCCCACCGGACATTCTCTATAAAGAATTTCATGGTGAGCAATGTTATTGAGCCTGACCTGACATCTTTTCAGTCATTTTCCCACCGGACATTCTCTATAAAGAATTTCATGGTGAGCAATGTTATTGAGCCTGACCTGACATCTCTTTCAGTCATTTTCCCACCGGACATTCTCTCTATAAAGAATTTCATGGTGAGCAATGTTATTGAGCCTGACCTGACATCTCGGCTTCAGTCATTTTCCCACCGGACATTCTCTATAAAGAATTTCATGGTGAGCAATGTTATTGAGCCTGACCTGACATCTCGGCTTCAGTCATTTTCCCACCGGACATTCTCTATAAAGAATTTCATGGTGAGCAATGTTATTGAGCCTGACATCTGACATCTCGGACATTTCTATAAAAGTCATGGTTTTTCCCACCGGACATTCTCTATAAAGAATTTCATGGTGAGCAATGTTATTGAGCCTGACCTGACATCTCGGCTTCAGTCATTTCCCACCGGACATTCTCTATAAAGAATTTCATGGTGAGCAATGTTATTGAGCCTGACCTGACATCTCGGCTTCAGTCATTTTCCCACCGGACATTCTCTATAAAGAATTTCATGGTGAGCAATGTTATTGAGCCTGACCTGACATCTCGGCTTCAGTCATTTTTCCACCGGACATTCTCTATAAAGAATTTCATGGTGAGCAATGTTATTGAGCCTGACCTGACATCTCGGCTTCAGTCATTTTCCCACCGGACATTCTCTATAAAGAATTTCATGGTGAGCAATGTTATTGAGCCTGACCTGACATCTCGAATTTCAGTCATTTTCCCACCGGACATTCTCTATAAAGAATTTCATGGTGAGCAATGTTATTGAGCCTGACCTGACATCTCGGCTTCAGTCATTTTCCCACCGGACATTCTCTATAAAGAATTTCATGGTGAGCAATGTTATTGAGCCTGACCTGACATCTCGGCTTCAGTCATTTTCCCACCGGACATTCTCTATAAAGAATTTCATGGTGAGCAATGTTATTGAGCCTGACCTGACATCTCGGCTTCAGTCATTTTCCCACCGGGCATTCTCTATAAAGAATTTCATGGTGAGCAATGTTATTGAGCCTGACCTGACATCTCGGCTTCAGTCATTTTCCCACCGGGCATTCTCTATAAAAAAATTTCATGGTGAGCAATGTTATTGAGCCTGACCTGACATCTCGGCTTCAGTCATTTTCCCACCGGGCATTCTCTATAAAGAATTTCATGGTGAGCAATGTTATTGAGCCTGACCTGACATCTCGGCTTCAGTCATTTTCCCACCGGACATTCTCTATAAAGAATTTCATGGTGAGCAATGTTATTGAGCCTGACCTGACATCTCGGCTTCAGTCATTTTTCCCACCGGACATTCTCTATAAAGAATTTCATGGTGAGCAATGTTATTGAGCCTGACCTGACATCTCGGCTTCAGTCATTTCCCACCGGACATTCTCTATAAAAGAATTTCATGGTGAGCAATGTTATTGAGCCTGACCTGACATCTCGGCTTCAGTCATTTTCCCACCGGACATTCTCTATAAAGAATTTCATGGTGAGCAATGTTATTGAGCCTGACCTGACATCTCGGCTTCAGTCATTTTCCCACCGGACATTCTCTATAAAGAATTTCATGGTGAGCAATGTTATTGAGCCTGACCTGACATCTAGTCATTTTCCACGGACATTCTCTATAAAAAATTTCATGGTGAGCAATGTTATTGAGCCTGACCTGACATCTCGGCTTCAGTCATTTTCCCACGGACATTCTCTATAAAGAATTTCATGGTGAGCAATAAAATTCAGCCGGACCTGACATCTTTCTTCTTTTTTTCCCCCCGGACATTTCTATAAAGAATTTCATGGTGAGCAATGTTATTGAGCCTGACCTGACATCTGGGTCATTTTCCCAGCCTTTCGACCATCCGGACATTCTCTATAAAGAATTTCATGGTGAGCAATGTTATTGAGCCTGACCTGACATCTCGGCTTCAGTCATTTTCCACCGGACATTCTCTATAAAGAATTTCATGGTGAGCAATGTTTTGAGCCTGACCTGACATCTCGGCTTCAGTCATTTCCCACCGGACATTCTCTATAAGAATTTCATGGTGAGCAATGTTATTGAGCCTGACCTGACATCTCGGCTTCAGTCATTTTTTCCGGACATTCTCTATAAAAGAATTTATGGTGAGCAATGTTATTGATTTGACCTGACAAATCGGCATTCAGTCATTTTCCCCACCGGACATTCTCTATAAAGAATTTCATGGTGAGCAATGTTATTGAGCCTGACCTGACATCTCGGCTTCAGTCATTTTCCCACCGGACATTCTCTATAAAGAATTTCATGGTGAGCAAATTGAGCCTGACCTGACATCTTTCAGTCATTTTCCCACGGACATTCTCTATAAAGAATTTCATGGTGAGCAATGTTATTGAGCCTGACCTGACATCCCTTCAGTCATTTTCCCACCGGACATTCTCTATAAAGAATTTCATGGTGAGCAATGTTATTGAGCCTGACCTGACATCTGGCTTCAGTCATTTTCCCACTATAAATGTTAATGAGCCTGACCTGACGGACATTCTCTATAAAGAATTTCATGGTGAGCAATGTTATTTGAGCCTGACCTGACATCTCGGCTTCAGTCATTTTCCACCGGACATTCTCTATAAAGAATTTCATGGTCAATGTTATAGCCTGACCTGACATCTCGGCTTCATCATTTTCCACGGACATTCTCTATAAAGAATTTCATGGTGAGCAATGTTATTGAGCCTGACCTGACATCTCGGCTTCAGTCATTTTCCCACCGGACATTCTCTATAAAGAATTTCATGGTGAGCAATGTTATTGAGCCTGACCTGACATCTGCTTCAGTCATTTTCCCACCGGACATTCTCTATAAAAGAATTTCATGGTGAGCAATGTTATTGAGCCTGACCTGACATCTCGGCCAGTCATTTTCCCACCGGACATTCTCTATAAAGAATTTCATGGTGAGCAATGTTATTGAGCCTGACCTGACATCTCGGCTTCAGTCATTTTTCCCACCGGACATTCTCTATAAAGAATTTCATGGTGAGCAATGTTATTGAGCCTGACCTGACATCTCGGCTTCAGTCATTTTCCCACCGGACATTCTCTATAAAAGAATTTCATGGTGAGCAATGTTATTGAGCCTGACCTGACATCTCGGACATTCTTATAAAAATTTCATTTTCCCACCGGACATTCTCTTTAAAGAATTTCATGGTGAGCAATGTTATTGAGCCTGACCTGACATCTCGGCTTCAGTCATTTTCCCACCGGACATTCTCTATAAAAAATTTCATGGTGAGCAATGTTATTGAGCCTGACCTGACATCTCGGCTTCAGAGTGAGCAATGTTAGACCTCATTTGCCATCATTTCCCACCGGACATTCTCTATAAAGAATTTCATGGTGAGCAATGTTATTGAGCCTGACCTGACATCACCGGTTTCTATAAAGAATTTCATTTTCCCACCGGACATTCTCTATAAAGAATTTCATGGTGAGCAATGTTATTGAGCCTGACCTGACATCTCGGCTTCAGTCATTTTCCCACCGGACATTCTCTATAAAGAATTTCATGGTGAGCAATGTTATTGAGCCTGACCTGACATCTCGGCTTCAGTCATTTTCCCACGGACATTCTCTATTTTTCATGGTGAGCAATGTTATTGAGCCTGACCTGACATCTCGGCTTCATTTTCCCACCGGACATTCTCTATAAAAATTTCATGGTGAGCAATAAAAGAGCGGACCTGACATCTCGGCTTCAGTCATTTTCCCACTCGGACATTCTCTATAAAGAATTTCATGGTCATCTGTTATTGAGCCTGACCTGACATCTGGCTTCAGTCATTTTCCCACGGACATTCTCTATAAAGAATTTTTCAGAGCAATGTTATTGAGCCTGACCTGACATCTCGGCTTCAGTCATTTTTTCCACGGACATTCTCTATAAAGAATTTCATGGTGAGCAATGTTATTGAGCCTGACCTGACATCTCGGCTTCAGTCATTTTCCCACCGGACATTCTCTATAAAGAATTTTTCATGGTGAGCAATGTTATTGAGCCTGACCTGACATCTCGGCTTCAGTCATTTTCTGCCCGGACATTCTCTATAAAGAATTTCATGGTGAGCAATGTTATTGAGCCTGACCTGACATCTCGGTTGTCATTTTCCCACCGGACATTCTCTATAAAGAATTTCATGGTGAGCAATGTTATTGAGCCTGACCTGACATCTAAAATCATTTTCCCACCGGACATTCTCTATAAAGAATTTCATGGTGAGCAATGTTATTGAGCCTGACCTGACATCTCGGCTTCAGTCATTTTCCCACCGGACATTCTCTATAAAGAATTTCTATGGTGAGCAATGTTATTGAGCCTGACCTGACATCTCGGCTTCAGTCATTTTCCACCGGACATTCTCTATAAAGAATTTCATGGTGAGCAATGTTATTGAGCCTGACCTGACATCTCGGCTTGGCAGATTTCATTTTCCCACCGGACATTCTCTATAAAGAATTTCATGGTGAGCAATGTTATTGAGCCTGACCTGACATCTCGGCTTCAGTCATTTTCCCACCAGGCATTCTCTATAAAAGAATTTCATGGTGAGCAATATAAAAATTGAGCCTGACCTGACATCTCGGTTTGAGTCATTTTCCCACCGGACATTCTCTATAAAGAATTTCATGGTGAGTTAATGTTATTGAGTTGACCTGACATCTCGGCTTCAGTCATTTTCCCACCGGGCATTCTCTATAAAAAATTTCATGGTGAGCAATAAAATTGAGCCTGACCTGACATCTCGGCTTCAGTCATTTTCCCACCGGACATTCTCTATAAAGAATTTCATGGTGAGCAATGTTATTGAGCCTGACCTGACATCTCGGCTTCAGTCATTTTCCCACCGGACATTCTCTATAAAAGAAATGGTGAGCAATGTTATTGAGCCTGACCTGACATCTCGGCTTCAGTCATTTTCCCACCGGACATTCTCTATAAAAAGAATTTCATGGTGAGCAATGTTATTGAGCCTGACCTGACATCCGGCTTCAGTCATTTTCCCACCGGACATTCTCTATAAAGAATTTCATGGTGAGCAATGTTATTGAGCCTGACCTGACATCTCGGCTTCAGTCATTTTTCCCACGGACATTCTCTATAAAGAATTTCATGGTGAGCAATGTTATTGAGCCTGACCTGACATCTCGGCTTCAGTCATTTTCCCACCGGACATTCTCTATAAAGAATTTCATGGTTACAATGTTTTTGACCTGACAAAAGTCATTTCCCACCGGACATTCTCTATAAAGAATTTCATGGTGAGCAATGTTATTGAGCCTGACCTGACATCTCGGCTTCAGTCATTTTCCCACCGGACATTCTCTATAAAGAATTTCATGGTGAGCAATGTTATTGAGCCTGACCTGACATCTCGGCTTCAGTCATTTTCCCACCGGACATTCTCTATAAAGAATTTCATGGTGAGCAATGTTATTGAGCCTGACCTGACATCTCGGCTTCAGTCATTTTTCCCACCGGACATTCTCTATAAAGAATTTCATGGTGAGCAATGTTATTGAGCCTGACCTGACATCTCGGCTTCAGTCATTTTGAGCCCACCGGACATTCTCTATAAAGAAATGGTGAGCAATGTTATTGAGCCTGACCTGACATCTCGGCTTCAGTCATTTTCCCACCGGACATTCTCTAAAAGAATTTCATGGTGAGCAATGTTATTGAGCCTGACCTGGACTTCAGTCATTTTCCCCCGGACATTCTCTATAAAGAATTTCATGGTGAGCAATGTTATTGAGCCTGACCTGACATCTCGGCTTCAGTCATTTTCCACCGGACATTCTCTATAAAGAATTTCATGGTGAGCAATGTTATTGAGCCTGACCTGACATCTCGGCTTCAGTCATTTTCCCACCGGACATTACAAAAGAATTTCAATGGTGAGCCCAATGTTATTGAGCCTGACCTGACATCTCAATTTCAGTCATTTTCCCACCGGACATTCTCTATAAAGAATTTCATGGTGAGCAATGTTATTGAGCCTGACCTGACATCTTGCTTCAGTCATTTTCCCACCGGACATTCTCTATAAAGAATTTCATGGTGAGCAATGTTATTGAGCCTGACCTGACATCTCGGTCATTTTCAGTCATTTTTCCCACCGGGAATTTCATGGTGAGCAATGTTATTGAGCCTGACCTGACACAGTCATTTTCCCACCGGACATTCTCTATAAAGAATTTCATGGTGAGCAATGTTATTGAGCCTGACCTGACATCTCGGCTTCATCATTTTCCCACCGGACATTCTCTATAAAGAATTTCATGGTGAGCAATGTTATTGAGCCTGACCTGACATCTCGGCTTCAGTCATTTTCCCACCGGACATTCTCTATAAAAAGAATTTCATGGTGAGCAATGTTATTGAGCCTGACCTGACATCTCGGCTTCAGTCATTTTCCCACCGGACATTCTCTATAAAGAATTTCATGGTGAGCAATGTTATTGAGCCTGACCTGACATCTCGGCTTCAGTCATTTTCCCACCGGACATTCTCTATAAAGAATTTCATGGTGAGCAATAAAATTCAGCCGGACCTGACATCTGACATTTTGCATTTTCAAATTAAATATTACTTTCTTCTTTGATATGGTAACTTTATAAATTCATGTGCTTCGAAATAATTAAGAAAATAATTTTCTTTTTTCTATTATAAAACTTCACGGTAAAAAAAAAACACCTCCCCCCTTGCCCACTCTGATGAATGTAATGAAGACATGTACTGTCTTCTGAAAGCGTTTGATTTCTTCTAAAAACGACGTTTCATATGTTCATTTCAAATCAATATATGTCTGATCTGTCATCTCAACACAATCGGGAACTCGCCATGTTTACGCCGCTTATACAGATGTTGTGTTATTTGGTCAAAAATTGGGGAATTGTGTTTGGTCGACAGCTTCTCACAATAAAAATCGCATCTCCTGTTACACCGACTCCATTTTCTCTGGCGCGTAATATTAGCATTGATTTCCTTTCGGATTAATAGTGAACCGACTCCAATCTTCTTATTTGACCCGTGTTTTCCCCAATACGAGTGGTGTAATCTCATCAGTGCGAAAGTTTGCAAGACAGGAAACAATATGGCTGAGTGGGATTTAAAGTCTAGCGATTCCCGAGAGTGTAATGAGAAGATGCAGAAGACCGAATATAGTTTGCAAAACTGCTCACTGTCACCTGATATGACCAACACTGTCCTGTTGAAAGTCAACCAAGCTTTGAAATAGCGAGCTGTCGTATGTGACATTTTTTTTCTTAATGTTACTGAAAAGAATTTTTATAATAATCTTTAATAAAGACTGAATGTTTACAATGTATATACTCTTTCTTCGTGCACTCATTACTGCTGCCATATCTGGTCTGTTGTTTGGGCACCTCGAGGCGGTGTAATGGTTAGAAAGCTTGTCTTGCTAGAACAATTACGATTGAGTAGTGAGTTCTATATTCATTGGATGCCCCATACACTCGGCCTTCTGCCACATCTAAGCTACGCTTGGAAAATCACTATCTGATCTGTTGTTTTGGTTTTATAGCTCGAAATTGTCGTAAAATGAAAAGAAGGATTTGCTATGTTATCGTCCCTGATCTGGCATCCCGAATTCAGTCTCCCTCACGCCGGCGTGAACTATTTCAATTTCTATAAATATTTTCACGGCAGATTTTCTTTTACTTGGCACCTCGACCGCATGAATTTAATTGTAATACTAGATGGCATTATTGCCTTATTTGGGGTTAAATTATTACCAATAAATATTCGGTTACCGTAATATTTAAAATAATTGATATTTTTGTGTACTGACTAAAATATAAAGTTTTTTAATAAGAAATAATACCGAAAATTTGAAATATTTTTAACATTTAAAAAGTTTTAATAATAATAATAATAATAATAATTAAACTCATTGAATGAATCCCTCGTAGCCCAAATCTTAAAGAAATATAAAAAATTGTACTCAAAAGTACAGCCCCTACCCCAAAAAAGGTTTTTTCTATGTAAAATGTATGTGATCATTGTGTTTTTATTGTTTTGTTTTTTGTTTCTTTTCTTTTTTTCAAAAACATTCATAGTGAAAATGTAATGATGCTATTTCTGAACTTAGCTGTCTTGTTGGGACTCGTAAAGAAATGAGTATACACCAGAAATCAAAGGAAACAAAATATTAATAATAATAATAATAATAATAATAATAATGCCTCCTTATTGAAATTGCAGTCCCTGCAGACTGCACTATATCTTTGAAGATCTTCAAAACGCTATCAAAATACAAGGACCTTGAAATCGAAATCTCAAAAATGTGGCACATGGGGACATCAATAATCCCGCTTGTAGTTGGAGCCCTCGGATTGGTTGGAAAAGATTCCAGTAGAATCATTGAAGGGATTCCTGGAAGCCCATGCTTTAAAGAAATACAAAAAAATTGTTCTCACGAGTACAGCCCACACTTTACGAAGGGCTTTATCTATGTAAAATATGTTTGTGTTTTTTTTTTTTTTTTAATTGGTCAGTGGAACATGTCATGATACCGTTTCTAACATTAGGGATCGGGAAAGAAATACGTACACACCATAAATCAAAGGAAATAAAATAATAATAGTAATCATCGTTATGATAATAACTTGGTGGCCATATTGTAAAGGACAAAGGATTTGCCAGGATTAAGAAATACACTTACTTCCTGATTGAAGTGGCCAGAATTTGGGACATTCAGGTCTCTATTGTCTTAATTATCATTGGTCAGTTGGAGATTATAGAGGCAAAATTAATGTCCTAGATTATGGAAATCAAAATAATCCCACGATATCATCGATTCCAAAATCTGCGTTGCTTAATATTGAAAATATTCTGTGGGAGGTGCTATAATAATAATACCATATGTTGTATTTCCCTCAAAAGAAAATCTGTGAGAAGCTTTTGAAAAAGAAAAGAAAAGTAAAAGAAAAGTAAAAGAAAAAAAAAGAAAAAAAAAGGAAAAAGGAAAAGAAAAGAAAAAAGAAAAACTGACGAGCTGTCGAAAAGCTGTCGACTAGTATATTTCTAGAGGAAAACGAATTTAAGACAAGAATTTCTTTAAGAAATACAGAATGATACTTATTATAAAACCCAGGTTGTGTGTGTGTGTGTGTGTGTGTGTGTGTGTGTGTGTGTGTGTGTGTGTGTGTGTGTGTGTTCGTTTATATATTGATCGGTTCCTACATTTGTCAACCGATAACAGAACTACGTAAAATTACCTTACGGTGGTTCTGACAGCGCCAAAATTGGAAAAACACAATTGTTTTTGCACGAAATCAATTTGAAAACACGATTAAGAGGCATCGCTGTCGCGAGAATGGAAGGGGGGTAACTCATATCAGTGATACTTATAAAAACCCAGGTTGTTTTTGTGTGTGTGTCTGTGTTCGTTTATATATGGGATCGGATTTCCTACATTTTCAACCGATTTCAACAAAACTTCACTTTCGGGGGGGGGGCAGGTAGTGTTTCTTATTTTTACATTCAGAATGCTTTAAAAATTCCATTTACAAGACAATTGTTTATAATAAAATTCTATTCAATCGGTAGACTCATAACGATTGAAAACACTGTTTTTGTTTGAGTTTGGGTTTGACCAATTCGTAAAAAAAAAAAAACAAAAAAAAAACTAATTAAGACATGCGTGTTCGTCAACCTTAAACAATAATCTTTGTCAATTTTATTTTTTAGTCTTTATGTTGGTCCATACTTGATCTATCTCTTACTGTTACATCCACGGGCAACGCCGGGCTCTACTGCTAGTTAATATTAAAATGTTCAAACTTATCTTTCCGTCTCAGAGTTCCGCAGAACTGGCATTCGCTCGTCGGGGTTTAGATAATAAAATTAATTTAATTACATGTATTATATCATTCTAAAGAAAATTTTTGATGCAAACTTAGTTTAAATGTATTTTTCTAAGACGATATCGCATGACATAATCTAATTTGAAATTGTGTAGCTGTGAATATTAGATATTCATTCTATACTAGCGAAGTTTTTCCTCTATGGATATTTATAACAAGTATCTAATACACAAGCACAAAATTTCAAATTAGATTACGTCATGCTATAACTTCTTATTCAATTACCATTGCTTTTAAACTGGGAAAGATATGTTTGAACAATTATTTCAAATGTTAAATATATATATATATATATATATATATATATATATATATATATATATATATAAATACATATATATATATATATATATATTATATATATATATATATATATATATATATATATATATATATATATAGAGAGAGAGAGAGAGAGAGAGAGAGAGAGATAGATAGATAGATAGATATATTATGAAATGGACAAGGTCCGACAATTATTTTATAATAAATTATATAAAAAGAATGTATAAACATAAAATGTCTTATATATATATATATATATATATATATATATATATATATATATATATATATAAATATCTATGTAATGCATATATATATATATATATATCAAAACACTGTTATATATATTATATATATATATATATATATATATATATATATACAATAAAAATATTGTTATAATATATACTAACTATATTGGTAAATGCTCTCAGTATCAGTAATGGGACGTATGTAAACATAAAAATGGACACTCTGCACCATGCCACACAAGCAGGGTAACATCTAACCACCTAATTCCCCAGACTGCAACTCCCTTGATTATTATGTCTGGGGTCCAGTTTAGTGAGAGACCCATAAAAAACAAAGATTAACTGAAGGGAAGAATTACGGCAGCATTTACCAACATAAACAAGGAGACCATCAAGAAGAGATGCAGGAGAATCCGAAGTTGTCTGGAAGCCGTGGTTGAAGCCAATGGCAATTATATTGAGTAAATGTACTCTTTAGTATTTGAAGATATTTTTGTGTACTTTTGGTAAATATATGAGTCAACACTCAGAGGCGACAGGCTGTTTCATGCTAGACGCAATCGTCAGGCCCCCTCTGAGTGTTGACTTCAATGTTCACTTTTATATTTATAATTACATACTCTCTATCTCTGATATTGGGCACTTTATCCCATAAATATATCAGGTCATCCCATAAGTTCTGTCCGAATTTTGAATAAAGAAAACAATTGACCAAATATTACATTTAATTACAGATTCAATCAACAATGTATTTTCCCTGATTATCTATGACTTCCTTCCATCTATTAACAAGCTTACTAATTCCATTACTGTAAAATTATTTTGCCTTTGATTCGAAGAACTCACAAATGTCAGTTTTAACCTCTTCCTGTATTACAAAGGCTGTTTCCTCCAAATGATTCTGTAAGCTACGAAACAAATGGTAGTCTGAAGGAGCAAGATCGGGAGAATAAGGTGGATGAGGAATTTTCTCCCAACCAAGTTCTTCGATCTTTTGTGACGTGATTCTTGCTGTGTGGGGTCGCGCATTGTCCTGATAAAACATCACCTCTTTTCGATTCTCTAGAGCAGGTCTTTTTTATTACTAAAAGCTTGGTTCAAACGCTCTAATTGCTGAGAGTATATTTGAGCATTAATTGTTGCATTAGGTGGTAAGAATTTAAAGTGGATTATTCCTTGGCGATCCCACCAGATTGAAAGAAGAACCTTTTGCCCATGAAGTTCCCTTCTCGGCTGTGGCTGGGGTCCTTCCTCTTTACCAAGCCACTGTCTACGACGCTTAACATTTCGATAAAAGATCCATTTTTCGTTGCCAGTCACAAGTCTATCCAAAAAATGTGAAACAAGTTGGCGGGAATGGAGAGAAGAGCAGATGTCAACTCGGGATTTGAGGTTGTTTTCTGACAATTCATGAGGCACCCATTTTCCAAGTTTAAGGACTTTTCCAAGTTGTTGAAGATGACGATGAACAGTTGTATGGTTTGAACTGAGAACCACTGCAAATTCCTCAACTGATAAAGCAGGATTTTCCTCAAGGGCTGCTTTAAGACGCTTTTCATCAAACTCAACTGGACGTCCGGTTCAGTCTTCATCTTCAAGGGTGAAATCTCCACCTCTGAATTTTGCAAACCATCTTCTGCAAGTTCTTTTATTCACAAATTCCTCTCCATAAACAGAGTGAATGTTTCTAGCCGCTTCGGCTGCTGAGTTTCCTTTCTTGAACTCATAAAGCATTATGTGCCTCAAATGATTCTTGGGTACTTCCATATTAGCAGGGTTTTAATCAAACAAAATTTAATTTTTATTGTTCTCTGAAATAAAATTTGATCAGTTTAAATGCGTCTAAATATAAAAATAATGTTCAGCTCCATTAGACATTATAAAATACTCATTAAATTTCGTTCATTTTAACAAAAAGCTAAAATTCGGACAGAACTTATGGGATGACCTAATAGCACGCCTTAAAACATTATTTCTTCATATATATATATATATATATATATATATATACGTATACGTATGTGTGTGTGTGTGTGTGTGTGTGTGTGTGTGTGTGTGTGTGTGAAGAAATATGAAGCTAAGGAAAACTATGAAACAGCCCCAAAAGTGGATTGCCGGCAACACTCACATACTCACCACAGAGTACAAAAAAGCCCAACAGGAAGAGAAATATCATTTGGTTTAAGCCACCGTACGGCAAAAACGTAAAAACAAACGTAGGTAAAATATTGTTCAAACTCTTAAACAAACACTTCCCGGAATCAAGCAATCTACACAAAATATTCAATAAAAAAAACTGTAAAAATCAACCACAGTTGCATTGAGAACATGTCACAAATAATAAAAAAGCAGGAAAACTATCAACAAACCACCCGAACAAATTAAACCCACGTGTAACGGTAGAATAAAGAATGAATGTTTCTTCAACTGTAATTGCTTACAAAACAACGTAATATACCAAGCCACGGTAAAATCACCAGATAATGAAGGAAAAGTATACATAGGAGTAACTGAAGGATACTGGAAACAAAGTTACTATACATACAAAAGATTTTTCACAAATAGTAAATACGCGAAAAACAAAATGCTTTATAAGTATATCTGGGAAATTAAAAACGAAATGCAAATCACACCAAAAATATCATGGAAAATAAGAAAAGGATCATCAGCCTACAACGATCAATCCAAAACCTGCAAACTTTGCTTGGAGGAAAAACCAGCTATTATTACCTTCCCAGACCAAAATAAATTACTAAATAAACGATCTGAGCTCATCTCTAAATGTAGACATGTAAACATTTTTTACTCAAAAATCGAAAACTGAAAAGAAAAAAGAAAAATAAACGAAATAATATAAAAAACAAGTAAAATAAATTGACCCAAGCAAATAACAAACTACTTCCGTTAGAATAGACGAAATAGAACAAATAAAAATGAATAATAAATACATAAAATACAAGTAAAAATAATCAGTCCAAATAAATAAATAAAGCAAAAAATAAACAGATTAACAAAGCAATTCCGCTAAAATAACCGTTAAATAGAAGACAGCGATCAATCTAAAAATTTGATGAGAAAATAGCTATAACTGCTATATAACTATAAAAAAATACTACATTGCTCAAAAATCGAAAACTAAATAGAGTAAATAAAAACATACAAAATAAAAATTAAGCAAATAAATAAAAAAAACAAGCAAAAATTAATCCAAGTAAATGTATAAATGAACAAATTAACAAATCGCTCCCTCTAAAACAACCGCTAAAACTAATAAAAATAAACATAAATAAGCAAAAACAAGTAAAAATCAATCCAAATAAATAAAACAATGAACAAATTAAAAACTGCTCCCCGCCAAAATAGCAGAATAGACTACGGCAATCAATCCAAAAATTGGACGAATAAATAGCTTTATCTTCCCAGACCAAAATAAATCATTAAATAAGCGACCTAAGCAAATCCCCGCTAACAGAGTTAATTAATGTATTAAAAATATACATAACGACTGATATGGGTTGCACAACTCGGAGTTTCATTTCGTCTGCTAATGAAAATTACTGACAGCATGAAACCGAAGGTTGTGCAATCAATGTATATATATATATATATATATATATATATATATATATATATATATATATATATATGGAGGAGTGAGAGGGAGAAAAAAAAAAGAGAGAGAGAGGGTATACGACGTGTAACCCAAAAGTTGGGTAAATTAATAACACCAACAGAGAAATGTTTGCATATATATTTTTTGCATTATTTCATTTCCGGGAGAAGGGATTTCGAGAGAAGGGTAAAATATTTGTTTATGCCCTGAGGAAGTTGTTGGAAACAGTCAAGTCTTTTCTGCGAATATTTACACAATACTTTGGCTATTATTTAAAAAAGGATAATAGTCTTTCTTCAGCGCAAAAAATTAATAACATTTAATGATATTTTCGATATACTGAAAGAATATTTACACAATACTTTAAAAAGAAATTTTCTCAGTAATTTTCAATGGAAAACAAGCAATTGAAACTATTGCCTCCGCTAATAGTCTAACAAGGCCACGTTCAAAAGTTCAGAAACGATTTCGTTGAGTCGTAGATTAATAAATTGGTCAAAGGCTATTACGGAAACCCATAAAAGATCAACGCTTTTGGCAGATAATAAACATGGTAAAAGCATTCCCTGCGGTGCGTGAATTACCATCTTGAGATGCCGAGATGAAAGAACTGGAAAAGCCATGAACACGTGTATTAACAAGTTTTAAATAGATAACAACTTTAGTGTCCATCCGCCTGCTCGTCCTTGTCCCTATATATATATATATATATATATATATATATATATATATATATATATATATATATATATGTGTGTGTGTGTGTGTGAAGAGGGGTTATTAGCCAAATATACAATTACTAAATTACATGATCCGTTATCGTATGAGGAAATATAAAAATATTAACCGCAGTACCGTGTCAGTCGCTTTTTAGTGAAACTTGTATAAAAGAGGATTTGGTATGCAAATAAACAATTTTATATATATATATATATATATATATATATATATATATATATATATATATATAGATATGCATATATATATAAAATATATATATATACATACATATATAAAATATATATACATACATATATACAAATATAGATGCATACATATGCATATATATACATATACACACACACATATATATATATATATATATATATATATATATATATATATATATATATAACATCCTTTTAGTGAACTCAGCAGTTTTCAAACTGCTAGTCTGAATCATCTTCAAGAAGCGATAGCAAGATCTAAAAGGTCGGCCAATCTAACAGTGATCTCATCCCACAGTCCTCACTCTTGCTCCATATGCGGCCGCCTTTGTAAATCACTAGCGGGTCTTCAGTGCCACTTAAGATTATCGCACAAAATTTCATAACGGAATTAATTGGTTAATTTGTCAAATACTCATACGTCGAAACCGACGGAAGAATCCAATACACACACACACACACACACACACACACACACACACACACATATATATATATATATATATATATATATATATATATATAAAGTGAACATGGAAGTCAACACTTAGAGGCGACAGTCTGTTTCATGCTAGATGCAATCGTCAGGCCACCTATATATATATATATATATATATACTCACGTCGGTACTATATAATAAAACATGTCAACTATATCTGTTTTATTTCTTTGAGAAAACTGAAAACGATGCTTGCTTCCTGTAAACGTTTGTACAGGTGAATGTATGTGATTGCCAATTCTACGAAGCGCTTTGATTATTATAATATGTATCGTATATTTCTATGATTCTTCGATCTATTTAGATCGAAAATCAAACCATGGCAACTGTAACAAGGCGATGGATACCACTTCAATTATCACATAGATATTTAGCAACATTTTCAATGTCTGCCAGAAGTGCTTCTCATTAAGGAGCTAGCAGCTGTCTTCAAGATTATTTTCACAAAGCTTCTTCAAAACAAAGAATCCACCTCCTCTAGAAAATGTATTATTATGTTCGATATCGATTGAGGTTTTTCATATCCGGATGGTGATTCCATTACACTGGTTGTACGCATAGATTTAATGATATTTCATGATGCCAGCTACCGACTTATTAACTTGATACAATTCCTATATATATATATATATATATATATATATATATATATATATATATATATATATATATATATGTTATATATAACAACATGCACATCCCACGACAAAACGGTACATCTTGTTTCAACGTTAAAAATTAACGTTTCTTCTATATAAATCCTTTTTACCTTTTATGGAAATTTTTCCAAAGACAGAATATGGAACTGTGCTTCATTAACTGCATTTCGGAATAAAATATTTTAGTATGGCTTCCCACTCGAAGAAACGTTAATTTTTAACATTGAAGCAAAATGTACAATTTCCATAAAAGGCAAAAAGTACTTATATATGGAGAAAGAAAGTTAAGTGATTAATAAAAGCGAAAGAGGGCAAAAAAGAAAAAGACCAAGAGAAGGAAATAAGGTTTAGACGAGAATTCAACATTCTCCTATTTATAGTGGATATCTACATGTTCTAATGTAATAGTGCATAATGAATAAATATATATTACCCTAATTTTGTATTGAGGCCTTGTTTTAATTTAATGTTTTGAATCTCTGAAATTTTACACTTTGTTCTTATATATATATATATATATATATATATATATATATGTTCTTGTGAGTAAAATAGGGACGCTTGTGTGCCGTCGATAGCTATGCTAGCAGGAAGCCACAAGTCATCGTGGCCGAGGGCTTGAGCGTGCTGGCCTTGTTCAAATTGTGGATCACGCTAGATAACATGTTCTTTCTCAGAAAATATAACTGATCAGCATAGTTGCAGTATAAGCCACATGTGGACTCTGTGGGTGTTGAGCAAGCATTTTCAATAGGAATTGGCTAGCCGCCCTAAATCCGTGGACTTGGCAAACGGCAATTAAGAGGTACTTACATGCTCCTCAAAACATTTAATTTCTCGATCAGAGATCTTGCTATTTGCCCATAGCTGGGACCTTTACACGTGCTACCACCCCGGGTCAATTAAGAGATGGGAACAACAGCAATTAAGAGGTAGTTCAATGTTCCTCAAAACTTCCAATTTCCTAATCAGAGACTTTGATGCCGGATGTAACATCGTTATACCATAAAGTCATGTTGATATTTGCTTTTCAGATTATTAAATTCACTAGTTAATTTTTGTTTTGTTCGCAACTTGTTACAGTTCTTTCATAATTCTCCTTTCCTAATAAATATTTTTTGAAATGTGCGAGTATCTTTATTTTGAATTTATCACAAAACAAAACATTATAAAATTTGTATGGAAAACGGCTTAGTTCAGTTCCCTAATAATTTCATCCAGTAAATAGTTAAACATATGTTGCCTTGGTTTCTACCTACCTGCACACTGTAATACAAATGGCAAACAATCAAGTGACAAACATCAAAAAATAAATCGAGTCCAAGTTTTGAATCACCCTGAGGGAACGAATCAAAATTAATGTCCATTAGAAACCCGAGATCTATGAAGAGTTGATCTGTCGTGTCCTAAAAAGATACCAAGGTATGATGGTACCCTGTGTCACTTTGGAACGTCAAAAGGCCGGATACTTTTAAGGATTCACCTCGAAGGTATCCTCAGAGACACTAATCGCAGAAGTGGACGTAGAAAAATTTCGGAGTCGTCTGCATTACATGAACAAGAAGTGAAACCAGCTGAACTTAAGATATTCACCCCCCTCCACGCACGATTACAAGATGATCGAACGTTCGAAGAAGGACCAAAAACCACATAACCGCGATTTAGCCGATGTTAATTTCACGGAATACGGAAGTGAATAAACAATTTACGCATGAAAAATTTAATGTAGTTTTCTTACGGCACATTTCTAACAGAAATGAAATTTAAATTTTATTACTAAAGGCATAGTTATCATAACAATTTATTATTAAAACTTACTATGAAACTAAATTATTTATTCCAAGCCGAAACAATATTTACCGTATATCCTCGCGTTACCGTACGACTTTTGAAAACTCAAATTTTAAAGCTAATTGAAGGAGTTGTTTCATACACGAGATATAAAATTAGCGTATATACTGCTACGCCGTTGACCAAACTATATTCCATTTACTGTAGGCAAATTAGTTTCAAAATTAGGTCTTCAAATGTCGCGTGATACGCAAGTATATACGGTGATTCTTTAAAGAATTCCTATAATTTTAAGTAAACTATAGATTCACCCACGGAAAGTCTTGGTGAACGGTCATTGATATTGATAGCTAGATTTTGTATATGACAGTTGCTTAGAAAGTGGTAAGAGAATCTTTATCTCGAGAAAATTAACAAGTGATTATTAAATTCATCCGCAAGTCGTCACTGATTTCATTAAGAAAACCTCTTCCATTGACACTGCCAAGCAAGGATGTAAATCCAGTAAAATTCAGTGAAATTCAAGTGAATATCAAATTGTAAGATTACGGTTATCGAAGTTTCTGGTCTTTCTTTTTAATGAATTTAAATCTTCGTTAATTCGGATTAGTGAATCACTTTCTTTGTGTCAAATCCTTTAAGAGATTTTTTACTGTTTAGAATCTCATGATCTTTCAAGAAAGAATTACTCCGATGCTTAACAATCACAAGTATGTTCTTGACAAGAAAACCTGTTACTGCATTATAAATGTTCCTATTTCGAAACTAACATCACTTTCCAAACATTTTTGATTCATTTATTCACTTAGCGCCTTTTGCATCAGCGTGCTCACCACACCCCTCCGTTTCACAATTGTGGTTCATGACGAAATTCAAGGCAGAATGCTGCAATGGCTTGCTGGTTCCATTTGCACAGGGGATGTTGAGGTTACCTCTCAGAATTTTAAGAGGCAAGACGTACAAGGTAGCAGGTGGTTTGAATTTTCCTTCTTTTAGACAGGTGATGGTATATGGAGGAACGGAGCTACCCAGACCACATAGCCCATGCTGTGATCACCTTGCCTGACCGATAATATCAAGAACTCACCTTACTGGTAATTCAAACATGGTGATATTCGAACCAGGATATGCTGGTCGGAACTTGAACAGGTTAAGATTATGGTTTTCGAGAAAACATCCTCTTGAAGCTCGTTCCACAGAGCAGTGGTTCGGAGGAAGAAATTTCTCGAATGGAACTTGCTTCTCACTAATATATTACAGAGGGAATACTGTGCGTACCGTGGTATGTCCTAGTCGAGTAGGTTAGAACTTGAGTTATTGAGGAATGTTGTTCGTCCGAGCACTTTTCATGAAAGTAGCGACAGAGCAGTGAGAGACTTGCGACGTCTCGTCTGTGAGAGATGTGTTGTATGGTGGCAAATAATTTGTCACCCACAAGGACGCGGAGAAATTTGTGTCTACTCTGTCGAGATTAGAAGGTGATGACTGGGCAGCTCCTGCCAAATATGACAGCAGTACTTTATATGGAATCCCGTATTAATAAGACTTACTAACGTAACCCTATATATTGGTCAGTTTCTACTCTTTAGCGATAAGAAACAATTGCTTTCGAATGGATATGTTACTAGGCTGCCATTTTAATTAATAACGTCTGCGAAACATTGCAGATAGTTTCGCAAAGAGATAAGGCGATTTTCAAAAAAAACTATTTCCTGATACAATAAACAAAATGTGTTAGTGGCAAAAAACAAAATTCTGTATTTTATCGCATTTTTCGCACTGATTGTGCGCTCAACTGACTTCGTGTTAACCTGCGCGTTAATTTATAGACCTTTGCGAAATTTAATAGATTTTTCTTTACAGAGTGAATTTTTATCATTTTTATTATGGAATTCTTTCTTTTCTTGAATTAATTTTAATGGGCAAAGTTTTTATTGGAGGAGAATTTATTGGATTTTTCCTTAGTTTTCATCAAAATGTTAACCTTAAAGATAAATAATATTAAAATATTAAAGAAGAAGCATTTATTTCATTGACGTTCAGTTACCCCCCGCCACCAATCCCGAGTGCATTCATTCTTGGATTTTATAAACAATCCTATCCGTAATACACACAAGCACTCAACACGACGTACATACGAGGCGCCAATAAAATGGATTTTTAAGTAATATATATATATATATATATATATATATATATATATATATATATATATATATAGGAATAAAGTGTCGCTGCCCACAATTGAAATTGAACATAGATCGCCAGTAAGCAAACACAGGCGATCCCATTATTGAATCAAGTAGACCACATGACCATAGAGGAAACGCATGACTAGAAACCTGACATCTAAACGATCGCATTTATTTTCTATCCTCTGTTACTATTCGGGTCGCCATTTCTAGTCTATCCTCTATACTATACGGGACTCTATTCTGTACTTTATTCTCAACATTATTCTCTATTTAGATAAATGCGATGGTTACTATTCGAGCTATATTATCGAGCAAGTATGATTCGTGCGAGATTATTCGAAGGCGTCTGACACAAATATTGTTCAACGGTGTACTGTAGTTGTATCTGTGATTATAAAATCTCTACCCCAATGAGCATTCCGAAAGGGACAACAAGTATTCGTTAACATCACAAAAGTGGCAACGAGTATTCGTTGACATCACAATATATATATATATATATATATATATATATATATATATATATATATATATATATAGCAACCAATCTTAAAGCTTCGTGTTAATGGCCCATTCTATCCTGTAAGCAGCTTCATTTTCATTAATGAATCTTCCTGTTAAGTTGTCAACTTCATCTAAGTTTCTTTCAGTTTCACATCCTTCTACATAATAAATGCGAATGTCACTGTGTCACTGTGTCACACTTTTTCAGTTAAAGGGACTCAACTCCCTAACTTTCAATAACTCTTCTTAATAGAAATATTGGATTCCCAAGTTTTCATTACAGCGATAGGTTTCGGCGATATTTTTTTGCGACGAATTTTTTGTACGATAATAACTTTTATAACTTGGAAATAAATTTGGGGATAATAGAAATTAATTGCAAAATCCAGCTAAAGTCACCCATGAAATAAAATAATTGTTTGTACGAAAAATAAGGATTCACGCGCATCAAACTGGCTTTAAATTAAGAGGCGGCAGAAGAATTATCGTTGAACTTTTGAAAGGTAAGTTTAAATATTAATGTAATACTTAAATGCACTGATCAGTTTTGCGTTCTTCCGTAGGTTATTGTTGCCTATCGCATACGAAGCAGTATGCCTCGCAAAAAGTAATCTTCGCCTGCAAAGGAGCAGATTGCAATCAAAAGAGCCAAGGCTGCAGCAAGGAAAAGAAAGTCCCGTACAAATGAAAACCCAAATCAAACGGTAGCCAAGAAATCTTTCAATGATGAGAATATGCAAATACTTTGGGACTCTCAAACTTCTGAACAACCAAAGGCCCAATCAAGAGCCCTCTTCAGAAATTAGCTTAAGTGCCGCCCAATAAGGTGGCTTTTAAGTTAGTTATTAACATACTGCATTATGTATATGATAGCAGGAACAGAACAGCAATATTCTACATTAATATGTCTTTTAAAGGCTTTTGAAAGAATATTAGAATAAGGTACAATCTGTCTATAAACAATTGCATAGTTTTGTCTATGTATTGTTATGACAGCAGTTCTTCCTCCATTTTCAGGTGATCTTCTTCTGTAGATAGAATTATCCTATCACTCCATGTAATGATAGATATTATCTCTGACAGTTGTAGTCTCGTCAAGAAAAGATAAATCCCCTGTAGCTATAGCGATACTGCCTTTTATACAGTACCTCATTTACATATCACCTGAACCTAAGAGCCTTTATACCTTTAGTTGATCCTTGACTTCTCCATACAACACTGAGAGACATAATCCGTCTCTAAGAGTGAATGTCTTTATTTCTTTTTATAGGAGCTCTAGGTCTTAACTGATTCTCCTTATTTGAAGCATCATAACATTCCTCTTGTGATAATATTGCGTCTATTGCACAGCTACTGGCATAAGCAGTTAACGCCAATTCTTTCGCTGGGTCGAAAATTTAAACAACTGGTTTGTTTATAAGAGTCTTTTTTACGTTCTCGAAAGCAAGCTCCGGTCTTTTCGTCCATTGAAACTTGGTATTATTCTTCCTTATTTTGTTAAATGGTTCCTACAATGTCACTATACTACGGTATATATCTGTTTTAGAAATTGGTTAATCCTAAAAAGATTCTAACTCTTTTTTTTATTTATGGGTGCAGCTTAATCTGTTAATATTTATTTTAGTCTTATATGTTGTTTTTTTAATCCGATATAACCGATTTCATAATATGATTTTATTTCTTTTTCACTTTAGTTCTTAATTTTCCAGCATTTTTTTTTATTTCCTTCCTTCCATGTCCCTTTATTTGCTTTCTGTTATCATAGCAACAATTTCTTCATATGCTAAATCTTCCAACACTTTGGGATAGATCATGATGGAGATATTTTTATGGCCTCACACTTCGCTGAGGAAAAAAAAAATCTGTAGCTTCATATTCTTCTCCATTAGCTATTGTGTCCCTTAACTTTTTTTTTTACTCTCGCCGACGCTGTGAAACACATAAGCTTTCCACATACTCTGGTCCTCCATCGCGGTTAAGTACCCGATAGCTTACGCCATATTCTTATGATAGATATTTTCTCTGTCAGATGGAGTCTCGTCAAGAGAAGATAACTCTCTCGTTTAACGATTTAGTACCTTATTTACATATTATTACACTTCAGTTTTAGTTTCATTCATGAAATGTTCTGGATAACCTTTTTCACATTGTCCATTATTATTTTTCATACATGGTGCGTGTGGATTCATGGTACCGCAAAGACAATGTACCATTTGTTTTCTGATAATCTCATATACGTTAGGATCAGGTACTTCAGATTTAACGATTGTATCAATATCCTAGTGATATATCTTGTTCTCAAGCCAAAAGACACTGTGTGCATGTGGTAAGTCTCTCTTCTGCCATTCAACGGTGTAAGTGTTGGCTCTTGTTTTTTTTTTCCCAAGGATTCCAGCATTTCTTTGAGTTATTGCTTTGGTTAATTTAGTCAGTTTGCTTGTGAACACTCGCAATAACAACATGTCGATCTTTAGGCGTTTTTCGTTTTTGCAAATTTAAAAAAAAAAATATTTTATAAAAATTTTCTTGATTTTTTTTCATGTAAAATCTTTAGGATATTTTATCAAGAATTCTTACATTTTTTTATTCTGATTTTTTTTTATCCATCTTGTTACAAAAAATAACTTCTTTTATGAGTTTTTTTTACATTATTTTCATTGTTTTTCTATGAAAAATATTAATTTTTTTTTCATTAAGATTTTCACCATTGGCATTGATGACTAAAAAAAAAAACGACTAAATGTTGCTTTTAATTGTAAATGTGCTGGGAACTGAAAATAATTTAAACCTCACCTGAGAAGAATGACATTCTAAAACATAATTGTTCGCGCATAGTAAATAAAAAAGAAATAAAATAGAAAGGAAACTCTCCATATTATCTGCTCAAAAGGCAGGTAATCCATGTTTGACGTATTGGTTAATGTCATTTCCCTTTCTTCCTTATTACTACTGATTTTCATTTCTTATTTTCTTGATTTAAAACATTGGACATAACGTTTTAGCTATTTTAAGAATCTTAATTTTATTGTTGGTTTAACTAACCGAGATCCCAAACGTCGTTACATATATTTTTTATTTAAAAAAATACTTTTATTGTTTGTTTATTTAACCGAGAATCGTTGTTCCCTCGAGCGAAGTAGCTTTAAGATGAAGGTCAATTTCCTTTCATCGTCGAATAAATTAAAATGTACTTTCTTCTATAATATTCGCATATTTTAATGAAATTCATCTACTTTTAATAAAATTCTAAATCCGATTATTTATAGATTTTTGTAAATATGTTTTTCGCAAATTTTATAATCATGTTAAAAGTTATAAACTGTACCAGCACAATGTCTTAATTAATCAACAATAAATAGAGCTGTGTTTCTTGCCACGCTTTATTTTTATGTCTCTTTTTCTTTGTTTTTTTTTGTTTTTTTGTTTTTTGTTCTTTTCATTTTTTAATTTTTTCTATTTTTTCCCTCCCCACCACTCAAAGGCATTTTGTCCCAATGATTCTCCTTATTTGATAGTTTAGTAAGAAATCCCGGTTCGAAAGTTAAAAAAAAAAAACAGGAACGGGAAAAATGGAAAATTAAATGTCTTTGACTAGATGCGAGGGTGTCTCGTCAGTATTCTAACGATGTTGTGACAGTATCTTTTTGCTTGATATATTGTCTGAAATTGGAATTGATTTAGCCGCTTCTATCTCCTGCTTCTAAATCTTATTGAAAGCATATCTCCCAAGCCCAGTACTTGGTGAGGGCGGAGAATTGGCTGTTGATTCCCCTCCCCCAACCAGGTCGATGCTTGGACATAAGGTAAGCCGTACATTCAGTCACCATCATGAGGAAGAAAGCAGACAACCACTTGCTGGCTCATGTGAGTATAGTTTCGCTCTAGCAGAAACCTATTTACATTTTTCTTTGTTTTTTTTTTTTTTTTTTGTTGTTCTTTTCGTTTTTTAAATTTTTCTATTCACCACCCCCCACCCTCAAATGCATTTTGTCCCAATGATTCTCCTTATTTGATAGTTTAGTAAGAAATCCCGGTTCGAAAGTTAAAAGAAAAAAGAACGGGAAAAATGGAAAATTAAATGTCTTTGACTAGACGCGATAATAAATCCGGGTAACCGTATTTTCAAGTTCTTATTAGAATAGACAATGGAACTTATCTAAGTTAAAACTTAATGTGATTGGTTATAGCCAAGTGTGATCCAGGACTCCTTACCTGTTATCTCCCCCCCCAATCCTTCCTCTGTTTTTGTCGTTGTTTCTTTTGTGTTATCCGTAATAGGAGTAGGTAGTCTCTTCTACTGCCCAGTCAACACTCCTCCCCCTCTAGTGAACATGAGTAGAGGCTTACACCTTGTTTCTTGTCTAGGAAGGGGTTCCCGGTACTGTTTCTCTCTCCGGCCTCTGTATTAGTGCAGCTCTGTTTCTCCCGTGATGTGTGCAGTCTGTGGCAACATCTCTTCATTCTGAGGGTACACGGCTGACAGTTCTCTGGTTGCTGTTTCCGACTGGTAGTTAGGAGCCCTAACTCTTGCATAGCGTCTTGAGAGGCCGCTCTGATCAACAGTTGTATAATACCGGGGGGTTTGTAGTGCCATGTCGCGCATGGAAAGGTGTCCCTGCAGTCACCTCCGGTGGGCAGCCCTGAGGCCACATAATGATGCAGATTTTGCCAACTCCTTTCTGCACGCGTCACGTTCGAAACTGTCCTTTTCTTTTACTTCGGGACTTCTCATCCTACAAACAAAATTCAACATGAGTTACAAAAACCGAAAGAATAACCCTAAACCAGCCTCTCAAAAACCGCCTAAACCCCTCAACATTTCGTTCTCCAACATCCGGGGCATTAGGACAAACTTCTGCAGTCTGGAATCTTTCCTCACTGCAAACGGCCCGGATGTACTGGCTCTCTGTGAGACAAACCTTGTCTCATCTATCTCCTCTTCTGATCTCTCGATCCCCGGCTATCTTCCTCTCCTCAGAAAAGACTCTCTAACCCACATGCACTGTCTTGGTGTCTACGTCAAGGAACATCTCCCTCTGGCCAAAGAGTCCTCTCTCGAATCGCCTGACCAGTCATAGATGTGTCTCCGACTCTCTCTCCTCAATGCGGTAAGCTATCTCTTCTTCATTTACCGCTGTGGCACCATGCATCCAGGCGATTTGAAAGATATATTTATAGATATATGATTTGCTTTTTTACGGTTTATCAACCATTTGAGGATTATTTAAGGCCGAAATGTATTTTAGGTTTTAAGAATAATTCTTTCTTTTTGCAAGTGGATTGTGGCGCCATGCATCCAGGCGATTTGAAAGAAAGAAAAAGAAGAAAGGAAAAAAGGAAAAAGTAATGCGAGACGGATCATAGGCGAACACACACACACACGGCTTAAAAAAATAAGAAAGAAAAGGGTTATTTTGGATAAGTGTCAAATGTCGAAAAGAGTTTCATTACAATGACAATGAGATTGAGTGGGTAGGGAGGTGTTATCTAAACTATTGGTTAAAAGGCCACCTGCGAACTAGCGTTGACCGATTTCCGCGCGAATGCAATTGTGTTATCAAGAAATGTTCACCAAAAAAAAAAGTCCACTTGAAAACGTTAGATTTTGATAATTGACAAAACACAGGTGTAGCTTGGAGCCTTAGCTGGGTATGGAAAATTAAAATCCCACACAAGTAGTTTCACTGGTTAAGTTTTTTTTTTCGACAAAACAGACTTTTGCCCTGCGATAATAAAAATTTTGTTATCAGACACATGAACCGAAGGAAAATGAAATATTTTTATTTCTGCTTTGGAGACGCCAGACTGGCTGAGAACTTGGAGAAAATTCCTTTCTTAGACCATGTCGGAAAATCCAGCCGTCTAATGCATTACCGATAAACTGCTTGACAAACGCCACGTGTTGACCAAAGAGTTGTCACATTATCCGTTCATGATAACGGCGATTTGAAGGAAAGAAAGAAAAAGAAAGAGGAGAGATCATTAATTTTTTTTAGTTAAGCAAGGTATATTTCTTTTCCAAAACAAAGCCACGGGTTGTTCACGCCCGACTAAGACGTCATTGGCCATGTGGTGATCACATGACGCACGAAGGAGGAGGAAAGATACCCGACCAAGACCTCATTGGCCGAGAGTGGTCACTTGACACACGAAGAAAACTATCGACGCCCTTATCCAGAGTATAAGTATGAGAAGCCGCTACGAAGAAGTGGGGAGGACAGTTCACGCCCCTCAGAAGCATGGTGAGAAAGTGGGAGTGAGAAAAAAGTTACCAAAAATGGAAAAGAGTGGAAAATCCCTAACCAGAAATAAAAGAGGTGGATATGTATTTAGAATTATCGAGGAACCTCCGACGCCAACAGACCCACCCCGGTTTTGGTCGGCGTCAATAAAAACGAAGCCCCACCAGACAGAAATCAGTTCGTCCGGCCCTGGCGGGCAGAAGAGTCCAGTTCGTTTGGCGCTGAGTGCCGAGTTCGTTCGACCCTGGCGGGCAGAGCTAGTTCGTTTGAGCCTTGACAGCTGAGATGAGTGGCCAGTAGTTCAGTCCCGGACGGCAGAGATGAGTGCCCAATAGTTCAGTCGGACCCAGGCGGGCAGAGAAGAGTTCGTTCGACCCTGGCGGCAGAAGACAGTTAATTCAGTCCCGGACGGCAGAGATGAGTGCCCAGTGTTGAAGCCGCCTCAAGATAGCTGACCAAGATTCACGCAAAATTTTGGACTCTTCTTCAACCAAGAACAATTAGTTTGAAGAGCGACTTAGAACCAGACCACAGAAATAAGTTTTTCGACTTTCGTCCAAAGACACACCGAAACACAAATTTCTTAGAGAGCAGACAACTTGAAGCGTTAAAACTTGCCCAGCGAAAGCGACGTGCCACAATCCACAGAACGGGTCGGGAGGTAGATGCAGTCCTATGTATCGAACAGCTAGACATAAAAAGTTTGTTACCTTTTTCTTTGATACTTTGAACTTTTTGAGTTTTCATTTTTTTTTCATTATGCATATTTGTGTGTTATCACCCCCGTTGAACTCAATTTGCATTACGACCCCAAACCCTGTTGGATCTCGTCTGTCTAAGATCAATTCACAACGTGGGTAGGCAGACTGGAGATTAGTGCAGTTACCTTGGTAACCAGGCGTTGGAAGCAGGTTGGGAACGGCGAGGCTGATATCAAATCTAACCAGATTCCTACCTGAATCACCAAAGGGTTAGAACGTCACGTTTGGAGCAGCGACACCCGGACGGAGCAGCGAGGAGCGAACTGCTGGCACCGCGGCGAAGACGTCACAATTGGTGCTGTTTAGGGACGTCACAACTGGTGTCGTGACCGGGATAGGACCCTGGAACGGCATCGTCACAACTGGCGCCGTGGTAGATCAGGATAGAACGTCACAGTTGGCGCTGCGACCGGGGGACGACGTCACACCGCTCTCCATCCTCTCAAGACTGTGAGATACTTGATAGCCTTTCTGACAGCATAGACAAGGCTCTCTCCCTCCACCCGTTTGCTCACATCTTTGTGTTTGGTGACTTTAACGCCCATCACACCTTGTGGCTTAAGAATGCTACTACTGACCATGCAGGCATTCAAACGCTTAATTTTTCAATCTCCCATTCCCTCACACAGATAGTTAACTTCCCCACCCGTTTTGCGTTCAACCGGGAAGGTAAAGCCTCTCTACTCGACCTGTGCTTTACCTCCATCCCCGAATCCTGCAGCGCCTCGCAACTCTGCCCTTTTGGTAACTCTGATCATGCAGTTGTATCGGTTAACATCTCCTTTAACTCCACCCCCTATAAAGAACCTCCTACCACTAGAACTTCGTTCTACTATCAACGAGCTGACTGGGACGCGTTCCGTGATTTCCTCCGCGATGTCCCCTGGGATGGAGTCTTTAAGCTCCCCGTCCAAGAATGTGCTTCTGAGGTCTCTTCCTGGGTTAAAGCTGGAATCGACGCTTTCATCCCATCAAGAAAATATAGTGTCAAGTCGCGCTCCTCCCCCTGGTTCTCGGCTGCTTGCTCAGCCGCCAACGCCCATAGGAACCACTACTTCCACCTATTCCGTAGCGACATGTCTGACTGCAATAGACGTTTCTTTGCCTCCGCCCGTAACGAATGTAAGCGTGTCCTCAATGATGCTAAGTCACTATTTGCGGCTCGAATGAAGGAACGTATTGCATCTCGCAAATTTGGCTCCAAAAGATTATTGGCGTCTCTGCAAGAGCGTATTGAACAATTACAAACCCTCTATACCTCCTTTATTCAACCAGTTCGAAGTCCTGACCTCCTCTACCGACAAGGCTGAATGCTTTGCTCGGAAATTTTCATTCAACTCGACGCTCGACTCTTCCGGTGTACTCATACCCGACTTCCCTCTTAGAACTGAGGCCATATTGAGTGGGTTAAACATAACCCTATCTTTGGTACTGGGCGTTATCTCTAATTTAGATCCCAACAAAGCTAGTGGTGGAGACGGGATACCAGCCATTGTCTTGAAGAAATGCGCGCCTGAACTGGCGCCCGCCCTTTCGAAACTATACAACTACTGCCTCAAGGAATCTTGTTTTCCTGACTGCTGGAAGTCCTCTTCGATCGTTCCTGTCTTCAAGAACTCCGGCGACCCCTCTGACCCTTCCAACTACCGTCCTATAAGTCTCCTTCCCCTCTTCGGCAAAGTCTTCGAAGCTCTAATCAATACCGGGGTGGTTAACCACCTCACATCCCATAATCTGCCGTGGCATTAGACATCACCAAAGCATTTGATAGGGTTTGGCATGCCGGCCTTCTTCGCAAGCTCCTAATACAATCTTTCCTGTCAAAACGTGAATTGAAGGTCGTTGAATTAAATATAGTCTAATGTTAATTATGTTTTATGAATATGTCCTGAAGATAGTCTACTAGACCGAAACGTCCGACGTTGATATTATATTAACATTAAAACAGCATAATTGCATATTAGGATTTTTGTTTGTTTTTTCAGTATATTTTTCTTCATATATATATATATATATATATATATATAGGGACATTTTTGAGAAATTGCTTTATATATCTTTGCACGCGCTGTATTCTACAGGACATTGTCGATCATGGTTCTCCACAACTTTCTGTCCTTTGCTGCTCCCTGTAATAATAAAAACAATCAAAACGGATTTTCTTTGGTTTTTAATTAAACTTGCACACAGACACACACACACATACATACATACATACATACATACATACACACACACATACATACATACATACACATACATACATACATACATACACACAAACACATACATATATACATACATACACACACACATACATACATACATACACACACATACATACACACACGCATGCATACATACACACACACACACACACATATATGTATATATAAAGTATGCAGATTCATTTTTTTCTTTAGTAGGACTTGTCAGTCTAGGCCGGTAGTGGTCGATTTGATATGATCTTGATTTGGGCACTGCGACATACTGTCATGATGAGAAAGCTTTCTCGCTAGGCTAGGCCAGTTATGATTGAGTAGTAAGTTCGATCCTCATTGGCTGCTCAATTCTTTTGGCTTTCTGCCACAATTAAGCTACGCTTAGAAAATCATTTACTGCACTGCGATGTGGTGGAACGTTTAGCAAGCTCGTTTCGCTAGATCAAATACGACTTTCTACACTTTCGGCCTTTTCCACATCTACCCTTATCACATATTACTATATGTGTGTGTGTGTGGTGGGGGAAACTATTTGGGTCTTGAATGCTTCCCTATTATTATTCAAGATTTGGCATCTACTTTCCACGAGCATTTTCATATAAACCCTATTGCTCGAACCGTTGCGGTCAATTTGAAAATATTGTAACAGTTAATAGAACAAAATTAAAAATATATCAACGATCAAAACAATGCGGATTGCGCATAGGAAATATTTTAAAATAAAATATTAAATGTGACTATTAAACACAAGAAAATAAGAGATAAATGAACGAAAGTGTTTCAGTGGAAATGAAGATAACAGTGAATAATTAATCAAAAATATAATTAAATTATATATTATTTCGGCGATAATGAGACTATAAAGTGTAATTTAAGATTTTTAATTTGTATTCATCTTAATATTATTTTCTTCAATTTTATGTTGACTGGAAATGGTGATAAGTTATCACACCCTCCTTTTTATTAAATTAAATCTGTTCATATTCCATAGATGTGTGTTTGTGTCTATGTCCGTGTCTCTGACTATGGTGTACGTGTGTATTTGTATGTGTTTCAGTGGTTTCACGCCCCAAGCAATGCGATGATGCAACAAGGGCGCAGGGGGTTACAGTGAGTAAAAGTGAGAAGAGATTGAGAAGACTGACAATAGGGAGGATTGAGGTAAGGACAAAAAAGAAACAGGGTTCCAAAAGACAGATGACGACTGATGTTGCATTTGAGGATTGTAGTTTATCAGGGTAGCAAGAAATCGGAACGTAGTACCACAGGTGGGAAGTGCGAGAAAAGAAACTGCTATAGTAGAAGTGGCAGTTGGACCTTGCTAGTTCAACAGTAAAACAGTGAGACCTAGTTGACAATCTAGTAGCACGATTAAAGTCCTGTAGACAGGGCATCAGGGTAAATGCTCATCAGAGTACTTGCCATGAAAATAGTTGTACAAGAGACAGATGGACGACAAGTCACGTTAGGTGAGAAAGTGACTGAAGTCGAGATGCCAGGTCAGGATCGATTATATTACAGAACCTTCTTTGGATTGTGTCAAGAATCTTGAGAGGTACAGCAGAAGAACCAGACCAGATGTAGAAACAATAATCAATGCGCGGACAAGTGGTATATTTGTAAATGGTCAAGGTTAGCATCGATCACATTACAGGACCTTCTTTGGATTGTGTCAAGAATCTTGAGAGGCACAGCAGGAGCACCCTGACAACAGTATTCAATTCAAGGTCGAATCGTAGATTTATAAATGCGAAAGGTGTGTGTAATTATTAATCAAAAGTATTTCGATTCCTTACCGGCTTTTTTACCGAAATTTGTCAAAAATATTAACCATTCTACTTTTATGTTATATAACATGTACAACGCTCTTGGTGCATAAAACAAAAGAGCGAATAAATTTATGTTCGCAACTCGACTATAACTAGACAATTAAGAAAATTAATGAGACGAAACTCAGGCAAAGACACATTGATTGGTTCATGAAATATGCAAATCTTTTTGGAACCTAATTGAATAAAAACGACGTGTGTCTTTATGAGGCTCAATTATTCGAAGTGATGATATATCATGTCGGATGGTTGTGCAACCATACCTTCCGTGTTTCCACCTTCTCGACTACCAATTAGCACCGTTCCATTCTTTTGCCATTCTTTTCGCTACATCTCTGACAGAATGTTTCAATTGTATTCGACCATTTAACAATTTCATTGGTTTTTCAAACGTTCTATTTTATTTTACATTCAGCTCACTATTTTCTTTCTTTCTTTTTTCTTTCTTTCTTTTCTCTTTCATTCTTTATTTATTTTTTTTACATTCTTTTTTTAAATATTTTTTCAATTTTTAAATAATTTTTTTAATTTTTTAATATTTTAATAATTTTCAATATTTTAATAATTTTTAATTAATAATTTTTAGTATTTTAATAATTTTTTCATTTTTAAATAATTTTTACATAATTTTTACTTTGTTTGTTTTCTTATTAAAATTATTTCTAGTCTTTCTTTTTTGATTTTCTTTCTTGACTTACATTGTTTTTTATATTTCATCACTTTTTCATTCCTTATTGACTTTCTTTGCTTCTTTATTGAATATTTCTTTCTTTTTTCTTTCTTTCTTTATTGAATATTTCTTTCTTTCTTTTTTTTAAATTTTCAATGTTTTCTTTTCCTTCTTTAATTTATTGTTTCTCAACTTTCTTTTTTTTTCTTTTCATTATGAACGTTTTTCTTGTTTTCTTGACATTCTTTCTTAACAATTTTTCTTCCTTCCATGACTGTCTTTTTTTTCCTTCTTTGATTCTTAACTTTATTTTTATTTACCTTTCTTTTCTTTTTCATTCCTTTCTTTCTTTATTTCTTTCTTTCCAGACTTTCTTTTTTTTCTTTCTTTCGGCTTTGCTTTCTTTAACAGTGAAAGGCAACAGTTTGTTTTATACTTAAACACAATCGTCAAACTATATAAGTGGAAGATTAACTTGGCTATTTATATATGTATATTACTGGAGTATTATGGGTAATAAGGCCAGTTATTTCCGGTGTAATGTGTTATTTGAACAGCTATTGAATGTGACTAATTATATTAGCGGAAATTTATTTGCTGTTTATTGTATTTTTCTAATGGCTATTGTGTATGATTTGTTCTTATTAATTATCTAGGTCATTTGTTTAAGATTTACATTTTCAGACATTTGCTGATGGGTTGTAAGTTTAAGATTTGCAAGTAAACTGCTTAAATCGATACAAACATTCTTTCTTAACTTTCTTTTTGCGCCGTTACTATACTTTTCCATCTCTGTTCCGGTTCTTTCTTGTCTGTCAACAGCCATTGTCCTATTTTTCCTGATGGTTCTTGTTTTATCAATTGTCATTATTTTGTGGATATACCACTAGAGGTTTTCGATTTAGTTTACATTTTTCGTCTAAACTGTTATTAAAAGTTTCATAAATCGAATCTCGAAATGGAATATTTGAAAATCTAAAAGATATAAAATCTAAGAACTGTAAATCTAACATATATAAAACCTAAGAACTGTAAATTTAACAGATGTAGAATCTATGAACTGTAAATCTAACATATATAAAATCTAAGAACTGTAAATCTAACAGATATAAAATCTAAGAACTGTAAATCTAGTAGATGTAGAATCTATGAACTGTAAATCTAACAGATATACATTTATCCAAGAACTGTAAATCTAACAGATATAAAATCCAAGAACTGTAAATCTAACAGATGTAGAATCTATGAACTGTAAATCTAACATATACAGAATCCAAGAACTGTAAATCTAACAGATGTAGAATCTATGAACTGTAAATCTAACATATATAAAATCTAAGAACTGTAAATCTAACACATGTAGAATTTAAGAACTGTAAATCTAACAGATGTAGAATCTATTAACTATAAATCTAACAGATATATATTTATCTAAGAACTGTAAATCTAACCTATATAAAATCCAAGAACGGTAAATGTAACAGATATAAAATCTAAGAACTGTAAATCTAGCAGATGTAGAATCTATGAACTGTAAATCTAACAGATATATACTTATCTAAGAACTGTAAATCTAACATATATAAAATCCAAGAACTGTAAATCTAACAGATATAGAATCTATGAACTTTAAATCTAACAGATATAAATTCAAGAAACGTAAATCTAACAGATATAAAATTTTCTATGTTTATTTTTGTATAAACTTGCATTTATTTTCTATCTATCTATATATCTATCATTTCATTCATTCTTTCTTTCTTTTCTTTATATCTATCTATCTATGATGGATATTTTCTTAATTACTTTTCATTTCGTCCAACAATTGTTAACCGTAATTCTAATTAACGTTGATTTAGTTATATTCACTTAAGAAACGTATGGATCTACCTCTTCTCCTCCATCTATGGGTTAGGTTGTAAGATATGTATCACTAAACCATTATTATCTCGAAAAGATCCTAAAATCTAAAAATATTTTCTGTCTTTAAATAACCTCCAATGGGTTGATAAACCGTAAAAAAAGGAATCAGTCAATCAATGGGTTAATTAGTTGGACTTGTATCACAAAACCCTTATTATCTAAAATAAACTCTTACAATGTAAAAAAAATATTTTCTGGTTTTAAATAAGCCTGCCAAGTGTTGATAAGACGTAAAAAATTACCCAGTCAATTAGTCTTTATAAATCAAATGGCTCTTGAGCCTTGTGCTGGTTGAAATTTCTGTCAAAGGGAAATTGGAATCTGTGATCAGTGTTTAAGTTTTGGGCGAGTCTGTCACGTTCACTTTCGCAAATGACCTTGGAAAGGCCATGGACCCTAACCCTTCTCTATCAGCTTAGGATTAAATATCAGGACTCTGCATGTTTTAGCGACAAGCTGTCTAGTCAGAAGGACTAATCTGAATTATAAGTTATCAAATAGAAATAACTCCGCTCTCTTTCCCAAGAAGTCAGGAACGTCCACAGATGATAAAATAATAGGATAAGTGTTGAACGGAAATTGAATTTAAGAAAAAATGAACGTTATTAAATGAAAATTTGTAAAGAAAATGCTGCTTATATCCGCATGTCATGCTACAAAGTTATGGTCTCTCCAAATTTTTCCTTCATCATTAATTCTCTTTACCCCTTGGCGAGTAACATATCTCTTTCCTATGAATTGTCTATTCACATTATTCATATAGTCGTCGTGCTGTCCTGGGCAAATTACTTATTCCTTCATCAGAAAATGCCTCGTCTCTTAAGGACATATATCTATTAATATCAAGGACTTTCTCTTTTTCTGAACCCATCAGGGAGATATATATCTCTCCAAACAAAATTTATTCTTTGATATTTGTAAGTTTTACATTTTATATATATATATATATATATTTTAAATCACATGATCTAATTCAAAAGAAAATTATTTTAAACTTTCAAAAGAAAATAGTTTCAGTTCCGACATATACACGTAGAATCTGCCATGACACGTACACGCGGTCGAATTATCCTCTTTCCGTTCGTATTCCATTAGTAAGTAGGAAGTTCCTTTCAGACCGCTTCTTCCCTATTTTATGAATTAAACTCCCGACGGGATGCTTTTCTGATAACTACAATCTTAACATTTTCAAGTTTAGGGTCAACCCTTAACTCTCCACCATATTCACAATCATCGAAGTTAAGCGACCTCGAGCCTGATTAGAAATTGCTGTGAACTAGGGAAGATTACTGAATAGAATAATCACAACGCGTATAAGATTCGCCAGCGGCGCGTAGAAGTACTCCACTGCTAGATGCGAGTCAAGTGAATTCCACAATGAATCTCCAACTACTGAATAACATACAGTATTTACTACTGTCTTTATGTGAATGGCGACATACCCATTATCGTCCGTAGTTTAAAATTAAAGCACAGTTGAATATTTGCAAGAATTAATAAATAATGTTACTGCTTGATAAAAAAAAGGTAAAATTTAATTAGCCATGTCGGATTCTTAATTAAATCATCACAAATGCAGATGGATGTATACCTGTGTTTTATTGATTATGAAAAGGCGTTTGATAAAGTACGTCTCAGAGAACTGTTAGAACAGATTAGTAATCGTGACATATTTGTGAAGGATATTAGAATAATCCAGGACTTATGATATCAGCAAGCCACCTGCATATGAACAGAAAATGAATTCAGTAGATATACAAAAATAGAAAGGAAGGATATGTCTTTTCACTGGACATAATCAAACTATACAGTGAAGCGATTATGAAAGAATTAGAAGTCCTACCAGGATTTATTAATGCTGGTCACAATCTTAACAACATAATATGCAGATGACACAATGTTATTAGCAGATAAGGAAAGGAAACTACGAGAACTCCTGCAGAAGGTAGTGAAGGAAAGCGAAAAAGAAACGACTAAACATCAATTCGAAAAAAATGAAATACATGTTTATTGTTCTCAGTTCTATTGTCATATTCACGACGTTCCGGCCTTCTTCAGGTGATATACGTTGGAATATCGAAGCGACCCCTTTATTTAGTCCACGATGGTAGATTGTTCAGTTAATTCCCTTTAGTAACTCAACGCTCCAGTTTTTTCTTCTCTACGCTGTGACCAAGTTTTGAACTTACAACTCTTTGCGTCAAGTGACTTTTTGCATCATTCAACCAACGCTTTTATCCATTGTTCCAGTCCTTCTATATGGCAGTGGTTGCAGCCATCCCCTCACAGATGAAGATGACATTTGATGCAAGAGAAATAAGTTCTATAGAAATATGCTGAAGCTGAGTAACGACGAAGTTTTATAGAAAATGGAAAAAAGGAACCTTATACTTGACACCAGGAAGAGATAGTCGGCTTTTCTAAGGGACATAATGAGGAAAGAGGGCTTGGAAAATCTGATACTCACAGGATAGATTGAGGGAAAATGGGATAGAGGAAATCAAAACATAGTGTACATAGTGTTGTATAAGTGTCGTTGCCGACACTGTGGTTCGAAACTAGATCGCCAGTGAGTAATACCGGCGATTCCATTATTAAGTAGATCACGTGATCATAAAGGAAGCGAATAAATAGGAAGAAGCGTGATGACTATACGATCACTGGTCTTGTCTATCCACTATTGCTATACGTTCACTCTCTCTAATCTACTACTATACGGATTACGATTCTCTTTTGATCATTATACTATTTGGCTATTACTACTAGAACAAGTATTACTAGTGCAGATATTACTGGAAGGCTTTACTACTAGTATCGGCGTCTACGAAGTCTCGAATATAACATAGCAAAAGTGACAAGAGAAGATATCCAACATCACAAAACTTAGTAAACTTGAGTAAATGGATGGCGTAAGAAGGTTTAAGACAAATAACTAAGAGATAAGATTTATTAAGAGCTACAAAGGATAGGAAATTTTGGAAAGACATGATCGCCTAAGTCTTGAAGGAACACGGAACACGGAACATAGAAGAATATTTTTCGTGTAAAGACGCTATTATTTATTGCGTCTGCCACAGTCTCATTCATCATTTTTAAATCGTTTAAATCTTCATTAGAATAAAATTCCGACTATAAAATTATGGATTCGGTTTTTTGAAAAATTTTGTAAATATGATTTTCTGTACCTTTAATAATGGAAATAATTTTTACTTCTCGCTGTGTGTAAAGATTTAATGAAGCATCAATTGGTTTCCAGTCGCATCACGTTGAAACACCGATTCCCGTGCGATTACCGAAGTTAAGCAACGTCGAGCCTGATCAGTCCATATATGGGTAACCTCTTGGGAATACCAGATACTGTAAGCTTGGATGTGTGGATGGTTTAATGCATAATGGCTTAGAATTGTTAATCGGCAAGCCGAATTCCAATTCCAGTTGGGGTCGTAATATTCACTTACGACCAATTACCCTTGGGAAAGTTATAATTCCACCTCTTTTCCAGTCTTACAGCCACATCATGTAGAAACACAGGTTCCCTTACGAATGAATCCACCTCTTCTCCCCCAGCTATGGGTTATATTGTAAGATATGTATCCCTAAACCATTATTATCTCGAAAAAAATTACTACAATCTAAAAATATTTTCTGCCTTTAAATAAACTCCAATAGGTTGATAAACCGTAGAAAAGGAATCAGTCAGCCAATTTTAATTATTCAAATGTCAATTATAAAAAAGAAATTTAAAATTGTAACACGAAAGATGACGATACTGATTTCGATTTGCATTCTGTACTCTCTTCCTAGGCTATTTGATATTCTAATTAAGTAGATATTCTGTGACATACAATTGTACAGTTTGCATATTCATGAAAGATGATGACGTGTCTTTCAATAAGGAACCTCATTATGTGTCTCAGTCATTTCAGCTGTCTGTTTGTAACTTTATATTTTTGTTATTTACTTAGATCATTCTTCCATAGTATTCTCACCATCCGTCTCCCGTATTGCATCCCTCTGGCGTCAGTTCTCCCCTTCCCCTCAACTTGACCAGCATTCAATGTCATATATTTACATTACCTAGCCGTTCAGCACTGTTTTCTGTTTCAAACGAGGGTTTTGTTGGCTATCAGAAGCCACATTTTACTATTTCAGTTCGCTTACATGTTACAGTTCTTTCTGATTCTATCCCAGTCATGAAATGAAGGTCGTTCTGAACGGGCTGTCTTCCAGATCTTTTCATACGAACGCAGATGTTTACCAAGGTTATATCCTGAGCCCAACAATATTTCTGATCTTCATCAATGATTTCCTGGTGTCATCAGTTCCAAAGTAGGTACCTATGCAGATGAGACTACCATTTCCTCCTGAGTCAATAGTAAAACTGACAGCGATGACTGTCGAACAATCACGTGGTCAAGATAAACACTCAGTTGTGGAGCAAGCTGAGTGAATACTAATTCAGGGTTTGTATTAAGTTACAACCTGCTTTATTTTTGTCTGCCAGCTGGACGCTAGCTGGGACTCTTACGCCGATAAGTGTTATTTATTGTATTGTTATTCTACAATGACAAAGTTAACTTGGCCGCTGCTCTCGAAAAGGACCGCCAGTCAGTGGTTATGTGGGACAGGAAATTTTAATGTCCCCTACCCAAACTAAACTGCTCTCATTTAACCACCACAAAGAATCTTCCCTTCTCACCATCAACATGGTTGATACTCGAGTCTGTGAGAGCATCTCACTGCACCTTCTATTCTTTACGTTTTCAACTGACTTGATGTGGAACAACTATATTGAATCAATAGCTGCATCTACTTGTAAGGAAAGTTGTTTCACTGTATCGTGCTAGAAGTTTTTTCTCATCAGAGTCCATCTTACACATGTACAAATCTACCATTCCTCCGTGCATTGAATACTGTTGTCATATCTGGTCTGGTGTTCCTGCTTTTCATCTCGACAAAATCCAAAGAAGGATCTGCAATGTAATCTCTCCTGACATCTCCCGTCTTCAGTCACTTATTCACAGACGTGATGCGACTTCCGTCCGTCATTTCTACAAATATTTTCATGGCAACTGCCCTGACGAGCTTTTTTCCCTGGTACCTCGACTACGCGAATTTAAGCGTGCTACTAGATTGGCATCTAGGTCCCACGCTTTTACTTTTGAAATAGTTACATGTAACTGCCACTTCTACTCCAACAGTATCTTTTCCTGCTCTTCCCGGGAGTGGAATTTCTTTCCTCTTACTTGCTCCCCTTCTAAATCTTCAAATATCCCCATATTCTGTTGCCTCGATCGTCGTTCATCTTTTATCTTTTCCTCAAACCCACTTTTAGTCAGTCTTTTCTCTCTCTCTCTTTTTCTCTACGTAACTCCTACGGGCATTTCCGCCTTGCTTGGGGGGAAATGCTTTAAAAACAAGTGTTCATTTTTCCTTTATGTTCCTTCATTGCTTACATGCTTCGTCCATTTTATTCTTTGCTTTCTTCTGTTAAATCACATCTCTCTTTCCTCAAGTCTCCTCAAATTTTCACCATAAACGGCCATATAATAGGACTGATATGACATAACACTTCAGCACTATTTTCTTTTTACCGTATTTTGAAAACTGTGCGCTGGTTGGTCTGTATAAGTGAGCATTTATTGTAACACACATATTAACCTGTGCGTATAATCTTGAGTAAATCTCATAGTCCGTGCAAAAGCATTTGAAATGGTACCCCACAGTTAACTGTAAATTTCAGCTTACAAGGCAACCTCAAGGCGTTTATGTATAGGTCGAGTCCCCTCCAACCCCAGCAACATGCGTTAGACTACCAGTGACTCAAACCTTATGCCTACCGATATATTAATTTAGGCTACAGTATACGATAACTTGTGTCAAAACTACATAATGTAACACCACTTACCTGTATATTAACACACTAACCATAATACCTTTCTATATGCTTTGTATAGAAAACAACTTACAACGCACACCGGTAGGTACCATATATTGTGTCGGTATAACTTAGGGAACATTTAAAATTCGTCACGTCTACTAAATTAATAAAACACTGAATTTGTGTTACTATTATATTATTTTATATTAATATGGCAAATATGTTTACCAAACACGAGTTTTAGTGGGATATATTTGTGACAGCCTGTTGAAATTACGAAAAATGATGTACAGTACGTATTAGACGTGTTGTCCCACTTGTTTACAATTCGGTGGTAAACGTTTGCATTTTATACCCACCGTATAAGTCGACCCCTAGTTTTAGAAATATTTTTAGGCTTGAAAATTCGACTTGTACGCCGTAAATTTACGTATTTGCCCTATTATAAAAACTTTACTTGTGATGAATGATAGAATAGAAATTATACAGCGAACGAATAAAAATTTGAAGAATTAAACACTAAAATAGAAATGGGAGTAAGACAAGCATATGTTTTCCTACCGCATGTATATATATATATATATATATATATATATATATATATATATATATATTTAGTTGGATAGATGTGAGTTTGTGACCCTGGGTTTCACGATCGCTAAAAGCGTCAAACCCAGGGTCACAAACTCACATCTATCCAACCAAATATGTTAACTCCATCTCTGATATTGAGCGCTTTCTAATAAGTACGCACATGTAATATATAAATAATTATACATATATATATTTATTTATATTTATATACACTTTTCACATATATATATATATATATATACATATATATCAAACGTTAAAATCTTTTTTTTTTTACCTAAATTGCTAAAACTATACCACCCATACTTCTTCCTTCGTAAACCCTAAATACATCTTCTTTCTCTTTACTTCCTCCTTTCTTTTCTTTTTTCTTTTTCTCTCTTCTCTCCTTCTCTTCAACATATCATTTCCGTTAAGTTGACCGATTAAATAGGTCAATGTCTGATCCTAACCTCCTCCTTCCAGAATATTAAGTATGATAGAAAGAAATATAAAAATAAATCTCTCTAAACTCGACCATGTCTCTCACACCACTCCTCGCTACCCTCTCTGTTAAATTACATAAACTTAATACTACCCGTCAAAAGTGTAAATTTTCATTTCATTTTTCGTTTCACCTTTGGAAAGAGATGTCTGAGGATCCAGGGTACTTTCAAAGGTCTCTGGTGAAATAAACTATTATAATGGAGCCTTAAAGTGGTCTCTTTTCCTTTAATATATATATATATATATATATATATATATATATATATATATATATATATATATATACAACCAAACCAAGGGAAACAGAAATACTACCAGGATTTATTATTGGTGAGTGCAATTTTAGCAATACAGACCGTCGTCGACTAACGACCTATGCGACTTAAGAATGTACGACTTTACGACCAAGACCGCGAATTGGTATGTCTGGCCGTCAGGCAACGTGAGTGTTTCCCAGCTCCCGGCAGCGCTAGCATTTTCTCTCGCCTCAAGTTCAGTATTGACAAACTTACTTTTCCCCGAGTCTTTTTGTGTCTTTGAGATTTTTCTTAAAAAAAAAAAAAAAAAAAAGATGTCTACCTAGAGTAAATTGTTTTTGTTTACCTACCAATAAGGAAAGAAAAGGCTTTTTATCTCGATACATAAATAATGGTTGATTAAACTGTACGAAGGCGGAAATAAATTTAATGTGATTGCACATGAACTAAATTTATGACACTGTGACGACGATTTTAAAGGACAGGGAAAGAATTTGTAAAGCTGTGAAAACTTCCGCACCTATGGCATTGGGAGTTAGAACGAAACAACAGACTAGGCCAATCCACGAAATAGAGAAATTGCTGTGTCTGTGAATGGAAGAACCTACTTTGGGCGAGCGTACCGTAGAAGACTAGTCAATAATTTGTAGCAATCACAGGTTTTTTTCAAGAGATTCAAAAAAAGGATTCCAAATTCATAATGTTCGACAAGCAGCTTATGCAGATGAGGAAGCAAGCTCCTATGTTGTTTGTTAACAGTCAGGATGAATTAAATGCGGATGTGGGGTATCAAGTTGAAGAAAGTTTTAATGTGGATGACAGTGGATTGTTTTGAAAAAGGATGTCAGCACGTACTTACATCCACCCAGAAAAAAAAAAGAATGTCTACATTTAAAGGATTTAGGGGTAGAATGATTCTACTGCTAGGAGTTAACATCGTGAAGTTCAGGCTGAAGGGGTTCTTAATTTATGACTCGCGGGCGTTTAAGAATGTAGACAAGCACACATTTCCCATTGCTTTCGTTTTAACCATAAAGCATGTGATCTGAATATATCACACTCTACTGTGACGACTATTTTAAAGGACAGAGAATGAATTTGTAAAGCTGTGAAAGGTTCTGCATAGTTGCGATTGACAGAACAAAACAACGAGCCGGGCCCATCCACGAAATGGAGAAATCGCTGACGATACGTAACTAATTGATGACGATACTGATTTCGACATGTATGGAGTACGCACATCCGATGTTTAGTAGATATTCTGATAATATTCCCAACTTGTACTATTGGCAGCTTTAGTACAACACACTTTTCCGCTAGTCCGTTTGTGTCTTTGAGATTTTTTCTTAAAAAAATCAAGCTTCAATGTTTGAAGACTAGTTTCTGAATTCTTTTATTCCTCAAGTTTATTCGTCCTGGGTATGACGATAAACTACATCCGCGTCCTGGGTAAGACGATCAACTACGTCTAACAGCATGACCTCTGATCAGGAGGTTTTCAGGAGCGTGGAACTACCACTTAATTGCTGGTGTTCCCAGATTCACTCTGACCCGGAGTGGTAGCACCTGTCTGTGTCCCAGCTACAGGCAAATAGTTAAACTGTGGCCAAAACACTGTGAAATTGTAAAAATATGTTTCTTTGTAAGAAAATTATTACCAGCAATAAATTTTTGGAGAAGTTATTACAGCAATAAAACTCTTGTCGGCATTAGATAACACATTGAGGTTGATATGCCGTAAAACAAGCTAAACCAAACCAATTATCAAGTTTGTGAATATTATTTAGAGAGAGGAATTCCTTTTAAGATTTTATTGCTGGTAGGTAATTCGCCAGGACATCCACCTCATCGAGACGACCCCAATCCCGACGTGAAAGTGTGTTCTTTATTTTTTATTTTTTTGCCTCCAAACACTACTCCACTCCTCCAGCCTATGGACCAAGGTTCTGTTGCTACATTCAAGGCGAACCACCTTCATAGCCTCTATAGATGAAGACCCAGAACTCTCGTTGCGAGACATTTGGAAACAGGTCAACATTTATAAGTGTAACAAGAATCTAGCTACCGTCTGGGAAGGTGGAAAATAAGTGCTGTGTTAATTAAGCGTTGTGTTAATTAAGCGCAGTGTTAACTATGTTGCTGGATTTGGCTGTAATCTTGAACTTGCAATGATTCAGGAAAAATAATAGAACTGCCAAGTCACCTTTCATTAGAGAGCGAAGTGGAATATGCCGAAGACTTTTTAGACGCAGAATCCGTTGAACTTACAAATGAAGAGCTAATCTCAACAGAAGGAGAAAGAGTAACAGAAGAAACAAGAAAGAAAGAAAGAATAGAATATAATAAGATACGCAAATGACGCTGTTGATGGCAGAAACAGAAAGCAAAAAACAGTTTCTAAAGGAAAGCAGGAAGAAAGGAGTAACCAATCATTGTAAGAAGACAGACTGTATGATTGTCAGCAAAAGATAAAGCTCAACATGCGAGATACGACTTGGAGATGTCAAAATAAAGGATTAAATATCTCGGAAATTTCTCGGAATCACCGGAAAAGAAGCTTTCCAACAACTAAAGTATTAAGAAAAAAGACAATTTTGTTAGGAACAAAGGAAAACATACTGAAATGATATCTAATATATCAATGAATGCTGAATAAATTTATAATGGATGACGGGAAGACTTGAGGCAACAGAGATGTGATTCTACAGAAGGATGATGAGAATACCATGGACGGAGCATGTAAGCAATGATAGAGTGTTAAGGAAAATGGAAACACAACTGACACTTATACACAGAATCCGAAACAGCTTCAATTTCACATTCCAACCTTTCTTTTCCACTCTCTGTTGATTTAACGTTTGCATATTTTCCAGAGATTATTTTTCATTTTGATTATTTTTATGATATTTTTTGTTTATCGTGTTTTAAATTTGTATAGTTTCTCGCCACAATCTATTTGATTTTTACAAACACAGCCGAAGTAAATACATTCACCAGGATTGGTGTCTCAGTTTTAATATTCGGGACATTACAAAGATTCTGCTATTCCGGGTCGAAATGCCACACACACACACACACACACACAGAGAGAGGGGGAGACACACACACATATAATGAAGAAAATATGGCACAACAAAGAAGGGGGAGTAAAAAGACAACATCTGCTTAGAGCAACAAAGGATACGAAATCTGAAAGATCTTACGTCGTGAAGAGCAAAGCGAAGAGAAGAAGAAGAAGAAGAAGAAGATCGAATCATATTCAACTTGTTGCATGCTTATGTACTGTTTGTGTAGATATGAATAAAGTATACGTTTTCTTTGGTTGATTCTCCTCGAAGACGAGACAATCTTTATTTTGCACACGACACTATTTCATATTGTTTATTCGCTCATTAACCGTTGCAGATTTTCTAATCTATTTATCAATGAGTCCATTAATTTGGTTTCGCAACATTTCCAGATTTTATTTAACAAAGATATGTTGAAAAGTTCTCGGAACGACACATTTCTCAGAATCTGATCAAAATTTACTATACATCAGCATATTCATTAGAACCCCTTTTTTGTTTCACCGGGGGTGGGGACTTTTCGGTTCTACTTGACGGGTGTAGTTTTTATATACGTTTTTAATCATTTCATGCCAAGCAAGGCAATAAAGCCACTAAGACACAAGGTGGGTACTGAATGTTAACGAATAGGAGAAAAAAGTACTATTTATAGAGAACGATAAAAGAAAAAGAATTAAAAAGACAGACAATAACGATTGACATTGCATTTCAATTTTTGAAGATCGAAGTTGATTGATAAACAAGAAACTGGAAGATACTTCCAGAAGCTAGTAGAAACTGTTAACATAGAACTTACGGTTACATATAGCTAATTAAAATATATATAAAAAGAATGTTAAACATAAAAATGTCTTAATATATATGTGTATGTGTATTAAAAAACATTAAAAAAATATGTGTATTAAAAACACAATATATATATGTGTGTGTGTATGCGCGTGTGTGTATTAAAAAACACAAATATATATATATGTGTGTGTGTGCGTGTATTAAAAAACACATTTGAAAGAATTTAAAACAGTACTCACTTATCTGCAAGAAAAGGAATATATATATATATATATATATATATATATATATATATATATATATATATATATATATATATATATATACAAGTATATAATTGGTATATACGGAATGAATTCAATAATCAACAATTACTATTCTTAAAAGAGTGCTCAATACAAAA
>CAHIKZ030005066.1:1300000-1302500 GCA_903632075.3 Acanthosepion pharaonis
CTTTACCCACAAATCCTCCGTGTTAGTGGGATTTCTTTCCATAACTTTCCTCCTAAGGTCTTCCAAAGATTTTCTATTGGATTTAAGTCAGGACTTTGCGGTGGCCAATCCATAATTTCCAAATCTTGCTCGCTAAGGTAACTCATTACCACCTTTGCCTTGTGACATGGGACATTATCTTGCATAAAGGTAGCCCTATCGAAACCTGAATTCTGTATGATTAGCACAACATGATCTTGAACAATGTTTTTATAGATCTGCGCGTTTACACGAGTTTGTAACCGGAAAAGAGGCGTTGTACCTTGGCTAGAAAACATTCCAAATACCATGACGCTTCCGCCCCCAAATTTGACAGTTTTCTTAGTACACTTTGCACATAATCTTTCACCAATACGTCTCTTTACATTGTTTTTTCCATCATTTCCAAATAAATTAAACTTGCTTTCATCACTGAAAAATACTTTTGCCCAATTTTCATATGTCCAAATTACATACCTGTTGGCAAACTCTAATCTCTTCTTATTCTTCGAACTAACAAGTGGTTTCTTCCCTGGGGTTCGATTAAACAGCCCTATTTCTTGCAGTCGTCTACAAACAGTCTGTCTTGACACATTAACACATCAGGTACTATTCATAACCCTTTTAATTTCTGTGCAAGACTTAAAACGGTCCTTTAATGACATACGCTGCATTATTCGATCTTCTCTTGCCGAAGTTTTGCGGGGTCTGCCGGTTTTAAAAGCACTATTTTGCCAGTATCATTGTAGGATTTAACAACCCTGCCTACAACACTCTTGGAACGTTTCACTTTCTCTGAAATCTCTCTAATGGTGTGCTTTTCCTTGTGTAGCTTCACAATAGCTTGTCTCACAGAGTAATCAAGTTTTTGCCGTTTCGCCATGGTGCCGGCTGATGCAACGTTTACAAATGACTAAGACTTATTCTTTAGAGGAAATCAAAAAAATTGAATATAGCATACTGTTTACATTGTTTTTCTCAATTTTGTCCCTTACTTTTGGACGATCTTATTTTGAAAATAAATAAAGAATTGTTATAATTCTTTTTCTATCCTTTGCAAATGATTCAAATTTTAGTATGTTATTATGGATGATAACGACTACCAGTTGTCAAAATTTCAGCTTGTCACAGTTGTTATTTCTAACAAATATTAGGTTTTAAAATTTTGTCCCTTAGTTTTGGACGCTACTATATATATATATATATATATATATATATATATATATATATATATATAGTCCTTTTGTTCATAAAATATATATATATATATATATATATATATATATATAGAAAAATTTGGAAAAAACAAACAAAAATCCTTAAATGCAATTATGTTGTTTAAAATGAATGAAATGTCGACGTCTGACGTTTCGGTTTAATAAACCTTTTTCAAGACAATATTCATTAAAATACAATTCAGTTCAATTTGACAAAGACGATGGACATAAACAACAAGTCTTATCCAAAACAGATAACTGAAAATTTTTAAAATGATCAGCTTTCCGTTTAGCATGGTCACGTCGTCGTCACATGGGCGACGCTTTTAAAACGTATTCCTAAAAATTTTTTTGATTATTTTGAATGAAAAAGAAAATGAAAAGAATTCTATTAGGATCTAAAATTTTTATGTGTATGTTTGTCGAGCATTAATCTCGCTAAAAAAGGGGAAATATTAAAGAAATCAGGTCTAGTATTCACCGTGCGTGAGATGGATATTATACCTGCTTCATAAATCCTCCTGAGATTTTTATTATGAAAATATTTTAATCCCTTCACGGAGTCGAAATCGAAATTATGATCTGCTTTAGTTGTGTGTACAACTAATATATATATTAATTCTGTCGGATCTATATCCATTTACATTTGCTTATATATATGTTTCATTAAGTAATATAGACAAGTGTTGTCTATTTATTTTATGTAAATTCTTTTCATAACGTCTGATTAACTTTGTAACATTATCATTAAACGAAGAAAGAAAATCACAATAGTGATCCATATTTTTTAATCCAATCTAAGCTTTCGGTTTACATAAGCCATTATCAAAGATGACAATTACAGTACAATATATTAGGCAATACACGGACAAGAATGTGATGATAGTCTGTTTCTGTTTACATGGATGATTTCCAAGCACCGATAAACCCCATGCATTTAAGACGCTGGAAGCGAAAATCCCACCGCAGCTCATGACGTCACACATGACCACGCGTGAGTGAATTTGAGAAGTATTAAGTATGAGAAGTCGTTCCTATAAACCAATGGCTTCTGTTACCAATTATAGACATTTAAGAATATTTGTGGGGATTTCATACTTTATTTTGTTCAGGTTAGATTTCAACTGTTTTATGTATATATAGCTTCAAGAATTTTTAGTTTTTGTTTATTGTTTTCATGTTTAAGTATAGTTATGTTTTCAACAAGGATTTTACGGAATTGTGTATGCAGCCAGACATGTTGTTTTAAATGCCTAAAAATGTTA